>JAOXJP010229739.1:0-10897 GCA_025762735.1 Platanus orientalis | reverse complement strand
TTCAATCCCAATTCCCACTTACCAACCATTTACGATTTTACCCTCAAATTTTGGATGTTGGCTTCCTTGAGGTAGTACCACTTGAGACTAAGGAATTCTTCAACAACGCTTGAGTCTCTTTGGCTTTGTCATCCTGGCTTCGAGTCCTTCATCATAGTGTTTTCCTGGACTCTCTTCTTGGACTTACATGAACATACATAGTTACAACATAAATTCCTACTACGTGACCACTACATGTACTTACATTGTTTTGTGCATGGACATTGACAATACATAAGACCTAACAATAAACTTATTGAAACATTTGGATGATATCATTAACCTAAAATACTTGTCTTAGTACCAACATCATCAACACATACTCATGTTTGTGGAACTTGTTCTCAAAACATATAAAACACATATATTAACATAAAACATCAACATCAAATATCTTTAATAAAATACTTAGTTTCTTGCTATGAACAGATGGATCATCCACCTATATCATCTACACATATCATCAAAGAGTTGTTTCAACACAAGTGTTTCAAGTAAAATATCAACAAGGATAGCAATAGTACACAAGTGTTTTGAGTAAATGAACAAAACATAACACCACCGCTACCATCCACTCAAACACCATTGTTACTATATACCGACCCCCACCATCAATGTCACCATCAACTCAATCATTCATACTCACTACTAACAATTGTTGTTACCTAACCACTTCTACTGCTATTGTTGTCAAGTCATGCATACTATCGCCACTTTGCTACCAAATCACCACCATTGAAGAAAAACCATCCCAAAAGCACCATCTAAGATGGAAACTACCACTAAATACATCGCACTACCATTGAAGAGACCACCACAGGCTCACACATCCCCTAGGCCCTTAAGATTTGTATGAATCTTAGAGCCATGGCATCAATTACAAGTTATGTATAATCAACTACTCTTGATGCATCATATAATGGGTCACTCAATGCAAAGTTGATGGCAATGGATTAATCACTTCTTCATATCTATATAGTTTATCCTCCTACATATCCTCAAACTGGTCTCTTCCAACTGGCTCCACTGAAGAAGACGAAGATCGCTATGGCACTGCCTGCAGGCCCGACCCTCTTCCCCCTATCCCTTATGTTTAGTTTAAGAGCAAGATCCACCCAAGAAATACCAATCTTGTGGTGGTATGGAAGGCATGGACTCAACAAACATCCCATGCCCCTAAACAAAGAAAGCCTCAAACAGAACCACATTCCTTTTGCTAATGGATGTAGCAAATTGTCTAACTCTATTAGTCATAGTTCCCTACTATTGCGGTTGGTGCTTAGGTTAAGAATATTGGATCTCTTGACTGTATTGAATATCAACCTATAACAACAAAAAGTTATTACATCAGTATTAAATGAGACATTATTATTGTAAGATTAAATTACATGTGTAGACATCTGCAATATTCAAAATACATGTAAGATTAAAACCTATATCATGTCATTTATACATTACATATGAGATTAAAGATATCTGATTAACAATCCTAGAAGATAAGTTGTTGGGTGGTGTTTCCCGACCACTGTTAGTACTCCTGGATCACTGGGTTTTTCATCCATGGAGAGGAGCTCCTGGCCCACGCATCACCTTTATAAATGATCACAAGTGTAAATTAGTGTAGGGTGCATCTCAATTATATAAAACTAAGTAAAGTGTAAATAATAAATAGGTACATGCTATGTCTTAAATGAAGAAGTCTCCATAGGGGAGGACCCTATCAAATTCTTGCATTGTGACTACCTACTTTACAGATGGTACAATATAATTTTCAAATATTGTATCTATGAGTTTCATTTAGATCCCTCCATCAATTCATTCTAGGTCTTCCGGTGGGGCAACGAATAATAGGTGGCTCTAGTGGATCAAAATAGGTAGTCGACCAAGTAATATGATTAGGAATTGGATGAGTGATTTAACAATAACACTAGAGATATAGCGTGCGATGAAAGCATGGATCAAACAAAATATCGATAGATTGACCTTCGTATTGGCACGTGTTGTTACATGGACATAAGGCATGCCACTGAGTTCCCATACTCGGATTGAGCATTACCAATCAGTAAGGTTAATAGTATAGATCATGCTTCCTCATAATTCAACCTCAAATTCAATATCCCCTATCAGCCATAATCTACAATCCCTATTGAATGAGAAACAAATAATTAATACAATAACATTTTAAATAATGAATGAGACAACAAATAATTATGCAATCAAATAACATTAACCTTATTATCTTTATTCTTGTCTTAGCTTGCCAATCTATTTGGCTATTTTAAGCATGAGAAGTTTATTTTTCTGGCCACTTCCATATAGTATTCATCTTTACCATCCACCTCTTTTCAATCCACTCCATCAGTGGTACCACATATTTATTTACTTCTTCCTAAGACCCATTTATTGAATGATTTGAAAAAGCTATATATGATTCGATTACATTTGACACATGGGTCAAATGCATGCCTGATCTATGACTTGATAGATATATTCTCCAATCATTGATGAGCATCACAGATATTGTCCTTAATGGTATCCATATAGTGTTGGAACTCCACCACAATGTAAGATTTAGTAGCCCTCTAAAAAGCATTTACGTGAGATAGACCAACATGATTCTTCTTAAAATTGGCATGTAAATGCCTTGCATAGAAATGATGGTTGGCATCTAGTATCATATCATCAAATGCACCCAATAATCTTCGACACCATATTGAATTGTTAATGAAAAACTAAGTTTAACATAAGGGCAAATACCAAAGAAAATGCATTAAGCTTATTGAATTTACCTTTGCTGATCAAATATAAATGTCGATTGACACAAAAAAAATCTACGACTAAAGCAAATTTATTAAAATATCCTCCCATCGTGACTGAAATAAGCTAGTCGCAATTAACCAGTCTCAATCGTGATTAGCCAATAACGACCGACATAATTCAATCACGACTGGAAAAATCTAGTATGGGACTGACAAAGGGTAGAAACCCAAAATCACTATATTTGTGATTTTAACATCAAAAAATCACAACCAAGGTTATTTTAGTCTCTTAAAGCACCTAAGAAGCAAATGGATAAGCTCGATACATGCACATCTTCTTCAATTTGTATAGGTCATCAAAGAGATAATTCCTACACTAAAAAAGAGTCATTCTATAATAAGATTCTTCTATCTCAACAAATCCTACAAAACAAAAGCAAGTTTGGATTAGATAAGAGAGACAAGTCAAATCCTATACAGTTATGGACTCTCTCTTAGTTGATTGGCCTTGCATCAAGTTAGATGAGCAACGCATAAGCGGCTACATCATCATGTTTCTCAAGTAAACAAGGATTCAAAGAATAGTAAGTTCCTAAGTTTTTAGGTGTCAAATAAGGCTACAAACAAGTTGTGATTAGAATCCTAGGAGTTTAAGTCTAATAGTAGTACACTCTATAGATACCCAACCTCTCATGTGTTGCATAAGCTTTTCAACATACTCTTTCTCTTGCTTGCGAGTGAAATTCTAAGATGCTAATATCTAATGATCCTAGAGGGGGGTGAATAGGATCAAACCAATTCTTTTTAATTTAGTTTACTATTAAGTCCAAATTTAATATTCACTTTATGTTCCTTAAAGTTTTTAACTGAATTCCATACTATGAACATATCATAGAACATGGACTCATCATACACTATAGTGTTACTTATGTCAGGGCCAGAGTAGGGTTCATAGATCCACTAATGTTTATTTTACTTTATGTTTCACTTTAATTATTAAAGTCACTTTGCACACTTAGATAGGAAATTTGCATACACAAATTAAGTATATAAATAAGAAAATATAGAGATGCAAACAACCACACAATGAACGTGAGATTTATAGTGGTTCGGTACTTCGGGCCTACATCTACTTTCAAACTAGCTCACCCCCAAGCCTCTTTAATTTTTCAATAATAGTTGTCCTAAACTATTACTAGTAAAATTAACAAAACCTAAAATTCACTAATAAGTTCCAAAGAATCCAGTCCCTTGTAAGTACACTTCCAGTGCCTCAGATTGACATGTTCCATCCAGTGGATCTGATGGATGATGATTTGCACTTGACTCCGAAAAGTACTATGGGAATCCACCTCCCGTGACTCCAACAAATGCTATAAACTTGATTGAAGATGATGAACTTCTTACTTGTGTTGGATTGCCTCTTTGTAGGCTAATTTAACTATTAAACTCACCATTTATTTTGGAGAAATTAAGATTTAATAATGGGAATAGCTCTCCAATGCTTTCAAGAAATGTAACTATAGGTTTGGGAAGCTAACAACATTACCTTAGAAAAGATTTGACTATAGGAAAATTCATCAAGGTAGAACACTAATGGATTTTACTCAATATGCTCACAAACACCCTTTTCTTGAAGAATTTTACTTAGAAATCATTTGTATAAGTTGCTAGGCCTTGGGGGTTTATACCCTATTTATAGAGCTTGAAACCCCAAGCTAAAAGTTTTCCCAACGGTCAAAAATATAGTTCTTGGGAAGAATTTGAGTTGGAATTTTTTCAATTTTGTTGCCTTGGATCAGTCCAGGGGGCTTTCAAATCAAGCATGTTTCTATCAACTCTATGCATGTTTAAAGACCACCCAGATTGATCTAGTTAAGTTGCCAAATCGGTCCACTTAAGTTGGATTGACCTAACTTTACCTAGATTGGTCCAACCTGGATTGGTCTACTTCCCATGTTCTACAGTTTTGTAGATCTCACCGAGCTGGTCGTTGTGAGTACTTATGGTCTTAAGTGAATGTTGGGATCAAAAGTTATGGCTATTTTAAGTTTAAGGCCATTATTACTTTTTTAGCACATTTTAACTCTTGACAATTTGATCCATCATTGGTCCAATCTTTTTGAGACCCTCTCTAAGTTTGGGTAACCCATTTCTAAGTCCACCTAAAGTTAGGTCCACACGCAAAGACCTACTAACCAGTCTTACCTTTGTATTTGACTTTAGAGTACAATGTTGGCATCTTGGGGTCGCTATTCATTAGAGCTTGAAACTTCATTAATTCTTCTAGAGTGGCTCAAGTCTCTTATGTTTATGGTCTTTCCACCTTTAAGATGATCTTCTTGAAGCTTCTTCTAGACTTGACTTGGATTTTTTTGAGTCTCATGTGCTTGCGGTATTACATAGTTTTGGAATGAGATTAACAAATACATTTTATATTAACAATCTCCCCCTTTGTCAATTCCATGATAAAACTCCAAAACTAATAAAATTTTACAAATAATTTCCTAAGTACATGCTACCCAATTCTCTTCCTTTTTGTCATGAGTTGACAAAGGCAGGTTCCTCTAAAGATATAGTTTTTTCATGTGTCATATTCAAAAAGAAGAACCTTTCTCACAAAAGGCTGTTAAATGTATACACAAAGTGACACTTCAAATTTCTTTTTCTATAAGCTAAATTTCAATTCAAAATTTTTTCACTATATAGCATATTTCAGTAAATATGGATTTAACTATGAAGCACAATGGTTCTCTTGAAGTAAAGATATTTCTATTCAGTACAAGCAGTCAAGAACTATTTTTATGACTTCTCCCCCTGAATTTATACATGAATTTTACTGTATTTTAATGGATAAGTTTATATAACTTTAAGGTCCTCATTTAAGTTCCATTTTAATGCAGGCATGTGTATTATTATATACTCATGCATTATACAATGGAAATTCAATTAGTAATGATTTTACTATAATATCATACATTGATACCAAATAGTATATGGAGGCCATGCATAGATCAAAGACAAGTATTACATTTCTTCCCTTTCCTCATATCATTCCGAATAATATCAATTTTCATTTACTATCTATCACCCTTAATTTATACCAGTTTGAGAACATGTATTCAAAAGAGGAACTCAATCACAAAATAAGAGATACCAAACAAATAAATCACAATAGCAAATTATTTTACAATATGTGGTTTAGACTTCTAAGATCATTAATTTTTACCCAAACTTGTTTTAGAGGAAATGATTTTCTTTCTTCAATTTCCTTAATCTTTTTCTTCTGATCTTTCCTCTTATGATTTAGCCAATCATATAATTTCTTTTGACATTCAAATTTTAAGTGACCTTCAATTCCACAATAATGGCAAGTTATGTGGGCTTTAGAGCTTGAGGCCTAAAAATTTGATGTCTTATGGACCATTTTATTTTAGCCCATTTTAGTTGGGTATTTTCCTTTGAAATAAGAATTTTTAGGTCCAACTCCATTATTTATAATCTTGTTAGACTTCATCTCTATAGTAATTCCAGTCATATCTCCCTTGGACTTTTCTACGTTTAGCATCCTCTCAAAATTTCTCATTTTCTTGAATTATTACTTTTAGGAATCTATGGTTCTTTTATTCTTGAGTCCTTGCTGGGGTATGGGACCCACAGTCCAATGCATGTGGGGGGAACCCATGCGTGTTACCCTAATGAGCTTTACAGCGTAAGTTGGGGTCCCATATATGGGGGGACCTGTGGGCCCTAGTGCCGATAGTGGAGTGACTGCCATAAACTCAAAAACCTTAAAAAGGTTTCGCCTCCCTTTATGGACAGCAATTGCTTTTCAGCTAAGATGGCAAACCCCAATCCTGACAATTTCAATGTTGATGATATCATATTAGGGTCTCCATCTAAATGAATATTGGGGTCTTGATCAATCAAATTAGACCATTCGATGAATATTAAAGTCTTATTGGCCAAAGTGGACCATTGAATTAATATTGGCATCTCAATTAAGCTAATCTGACCAATAGATGAACATTAGGGTTTTAATCAAGCTAATTGGATGGTTGGTGGAATATTGGGGTCTCGATCTAGCTAATTAGACCGTTTGATGAATATTGGGGTCTTAGTCGACCAAATCATATTATTGGCCAATCTGATCATCAATTAGACAACCTCAATTGGATCTCATAAATTTGGATGTGCTTATTTAAATGAACATTGATGAGATCAAATTTATTATCTTTGGACCATTGGATCAGAATATATTCATAGTTGAGACATTAGTAAAACAATCTATAAACTTTTGTCTTTATTTGGTATAAGGACACTTTCATCACCATAAAACACCTCCATATTTCATAAGGGTAGTTTTGGGTTTAAATAAACTTTAGGTCACGTGATTCATCTGACTAACTGTCAACGGCAAACAAGTGACAACAGGTAGGGCTGCACACGGGTCAGGCTCGGGCTTAGCCATGGTAGGCCCAGGGCTAAGCCCATTATAATAATTATGGGCTTGGGCCTAGCCAGGCCGAAACAATTTTAGAAACTTTATGCCCGAGCCTGGTCATAGTTATTTTATCGAGCTTTGGGTCAACCCTTAGCCCATAACTTTTTCAAAAAATATTACCTTTAAGAAGAATCGGACTCAAGACCTCTATATTAAACACTCTAACCAATGTACACACACAAAACTATGTGTGTGTGTGTGTGTAGAATGATTGTCTTTGCTGATGCAGAACTATGTAGGCATGCCATTGATTGACACATGATGTGTTTCTTGAATTTGGTGTCTCTTTTTGGACACCTACTTATTCATCTAAACATTTTTTTGAGTGTTCTTAACCCCTAACACAACATGTATCAACCTATAATTCACCATATATAGCACACACTTTTCCATCATAGAACATTTTCTTCGTGTGTGTGTGTGTGTGTGTGTGTGTATTCTTTAGGCAAAAAGCTTTCACATCTCAGTTGCTAAGAGGTTTTGAGTTTAACTCTTGAAAGCAACATTTTTTTTTCTATAAAGCCTGAGCCCAGTCATAATAAAGGTTCAGATCTTCAACTCGGGACGAGACCTAGTTTAGGTCAGGCTTTTATGTTATTTAGGCTGGGCAGGGCTAACCAGGGCTCATGCTTACCCCAATGGCAGGGTGCGTTCTAAAATGAACAGTATTAGTTGTAACAAATTTCGTTGTTTTTCAAAAGAATCTTGAAACTCAAAGTGTATCAAACTATACAACCTTTAGAGGGTTGGTTTATTATTTTATGTGGAGAACGATCACTCCAAATCTCTAAAGAGATTAGTTTATTACTATCATTTAATGGGAAAACCTCTGATTTCCTAACTCGTTACACAACTTGTAAAACATGAATGCATAAAATATAATTGAAGCTTCATTGAATATATGATATAAGATACAAGAACATATGATGTTCTTCTCCTCTCTTCTCTTCACGATTCTTCTCAATCTTACTAAGCCTTGGCATTGACTTCGAATCCTTGAGCGTTTATCTTCTCCATGGAGCTTCGTAGAGGTATAATGGACGTGCTTGCAACTAGAGATGATATGCATAAACTTAAAGTTGTAGTTGTGCAGAAGAAGATGATTAAACCATATGAGAGTGAGAGAATGAGAGTATTCCAGTTGTATGGAGTATGCCAAAACATGAGAGCTATGGAATATGATGAAAAAACTTATGAAATGTGTGGAAACTAGGGTTGATGTTGCAACTTTTTTCCTTCTTGGATTCCACTGCATGTTTGTTGTCTTGTTTCTAACTTGCACTTTTTGTTTGTTTAGGAGACTTGATGATGTGGCAATGCCTGACTGGTTGTCGAAAAGACTTGCGTGCTTATGCAACTTTTTTAGCCATGTGAGGATCCGACTTCATCTCGATCTGATCCCTTGATATGTAGGATTTTGCAAATATAATAGAGTTCTATTTGAAGTAGGTTTCTTATTTGGCAAGTGTATTGCACATATTTCGAGATCTATTCAAATTGGGGAGTCATGTATGTGAGATTCTTTCTATTCAGTTTCTGGGTATTTTTGGAATCTAAAATGCCTTCCATCATAATTCTTTGGGATGTGTGTCATTTTAAATAATAATTTTGTGATTCTAGCACTATTCATCACAATGTCACATTCTTCACGAAGGACTGCTCTTCCCGAACCATATTCCCTTTGCAAAGCTATGATTTTATGTGAAGTTTTGACCAGCCTTCGAGAGCCACATGTCATCGCGGTGCATCATCCTTCACGAGCTGCATACCATTGCGATGATCAATTTCTGCCTTGTTCTACAAAACACTGTTCATTTATGCTATAAAGGTAAATTTATAATTTCACAAATTTTTCCTGTCAACATCGATCAAATTGGGTTTTTGGTTTTTTAAATAGATGAGGGGGATATGTATATTGTCAGAAACTAGAAACTACTGGGGTATAGTCTATAATTAACCCTTATTGTATTAGTCTTCTTTTGGTGAGGAACATTGTAAGTCAAGAGACTTATTTGTTCTTGATGTAATTCTCTAGTTGTGATTAGAGAAGATACATGTAATCCCATGTTTAACAAATATAGTGGAAGATTAATTGGATTAGATCAATCCCATGGTTTTTTCTTTTCATGGCAAGATTTTCTACATTAAAAAACTTAGTGTTGTAGTATGCTATTTTTGTTTTCTTTATTATTATTATTATTATTTGTAGATCTTTTGCCTTGTACATAGAAGGGAAAGATATATAATTTCCCAACACTATTAACATAATTGAGGGAGTAAATGCTTTTCCTTCCTTGAGGACCCAAAGATTAACTCTTTCCTCATCTAAAAGATTGAAAGATAATTTTCTCTTAATTAAGATTTTAATCTTTTTTAGTTTCATTATTTCTTTTGTCATCTTATTACAAATACATAAACAGCTCTTGTTGATTGTTTGGGAATGAGATCATACAGTAATTGATTTATCAACGTTGATGTAAGCTAAAGGCCGAACCCTGAATATCTTGTCTCCCTTTTTCTTCTGAAATTTTCTTATGGTTACAGGACAAGTTCTGTATCGTATGTTTCTTCCCTTTTAATTCCTATGCAATTCTGATCCTATAATTTGCTACCAGACTTATATTTCTCTTTTCTATGTTCTTGTTAGCACCATCAGCTAGTTTTCCCTCATTGTGACTTGAATCCCCATCTTGTTTGGCATCCCTAACAATACAGGTTGTGAAACATTTACCGTTTGGTCTTTGCAGATAGGGTTAGCCAGCCCAATCTCAGCCAGGCTAGCCTGAAAGTAGGTTAATAAAGCCCAGCCCAAGCATAGACACAATGAGGCCGTAGGAGCTTGCGGCATGCTTGGGCTAACTTTGGCCCATACCGAGGCTTTATAGATAGATATGTAAGTTTCATTGTAATGAACTAATGGGCCTTGGGTCGGCCCAAGGGCTTAGAATCAAAATCTTGGATCTTGAGGTTTGAGTTTTTTTCAATATTTTGGATCAACTCAAGCCCAAAATTACAAAGCCGGGTCTATGCTGGACCTACAAAAGTTCAGCCCAGACCGGACCATGCACACCCCTCTATTAACCATCATTCCAACTTATAATAACGATCTCCATCAAAATATTGACGGGAGTTAATCTTCTTAGTGGATACAATAGCCAAAGGATCAATTTCTTCTTGGGCTTTGTACAAGTGCATCCATATTTACACGGTCCTAGGATTTATCAAGTTAAACGCGTCATCTCCATTCTCCACTCAATATAGAAGAACAATATCCTTAACTGCTTATTTTACCAAGTCGAAGGCTATTGGGATGAACTTGCCTCTTATAACACTGTTCCTTATTGCATATGCGGCACCTTAACAGTTTTTGCATAAAGTTCGTACAAATATGGGCAAACGGTGCCAGGGTCCGGACACATCAACGCTGAAAAGTTATAACCGCCCCCCAAAAGTGTTAATCACTTTTTGGAGCTTATGCGTCAGTCCCTGGTGTCGTTTGCACCTATTTGTATGAATTTCATGCATACCTAATCTTAGGACTAATGATTTCTAGCCTTTACCCTCCCTTGAGGATTTGGTGCGACCACCTGAGGTC
>JAOXJP010229738.1:0-10898 GCA_025762735.1 Platanus orientalis | reverse complement strand
CTTTCGCGGTTACCTACTTTAGTCGACTATAATATTTGATTATGTAAGTGATCTTATCTTTTTAAGTTTATGATGATTAATATCAAGTAAGAATTCCAAGTTCATTCTTTAATAACATAAATCTAATTCTTATACTTAGGCTGCGTTTGGATTCATGAAATTGGAATTAGCATTGGAATTCCAATTCTACAAAAGTGAAAATCCGCATAATTGAATTCCGTAGATTTAGAATTCTACCATTTGGATGCATAAATGTATTAATGGAATTGGAATTCAAAAATCTCATTTCTACTATTTAGATATACAAATATTCAAAAATCTCAAATTAGCTCCATTTTGTTTGCTCTATGCCTAGTAAATGGCATTGAGATTCTATGGTCCATCACCAAAGACTCCCAAGTCTTAGGAGTTGGGCACCAAAGCTTTGCATTCACCATGCTCGGGCTTCTATATGGCCTTCATGTCCCCGATAATCACTATGAAGATGTTATGTTAACTCTTGCAAGATTTTAATCTAATTATGAAGATCACTCATGGAGAGAGACAAGTTATATTTTTTAACTCTTTTCATTAGCTAACATGAGCTAGATTTTCTATTCAGGGGCATTTTGATCAATTAATAAAATAACAAAGGGCATTTTACATATTTTTGTGTTAAAAAAGCTCCTCACATCTGCTTGATGGAGGTAGGTATTTTAGTAATTTGAATAAACCTAAAGCATGGTTGAAATGAGCTAGATTAGTGCATTTTGGTTAATTATTATAATAACAAAAGGCATTTCATTTTGGGTATTTTGTTAACTTAATAAGGTAATAAAGAGCATTTTAGGTACTTTGTGGGCTAAAAAAATCCTTATAGTTGCATGAGGGAGGAAGGCATTTTAGTCATTTAAATAAACGTAAAGTATAGCTAACATGAGCTAGATTTTCCATCCAAGGGCATTTTGGTCAATTAATCAAACAACATAGGGCATATTGGGTATTTTGTGTTATAAAACTCCTCACAAGAGCTTGAGGGAGGAGGGCATTTTAGTCATTTGAATAGACTTAAAGCGTCAATGAAGGTATTTTGGTTCGGTGAGGCTTTTCTACGCTCGGCATACAAAAATGCCTAAGTTAAGGGGCGGCCACATCAATGTTAGAAGTGTTTTAAACATTCTCCCAAAAAGTGAAAATCACTTTTGATGCTAATGTTTCCGCCCTCTTAACCATCGGTAGGTAGGCAAAGGTTAGGGGTCGGCATATAAAATCCTCACCACTTTTGGTCACACACTGTTTTATAAAGAGAAATTGGAAATAATAGCCTCTAAATAGTTATTTCAATTCCACTGATTTGGGGTTTCAATTCTTAATTCTAATTCCTTGGGGATTTAACCTAAATCCATTTATATGATTTAAAATCGATCCCAAATGACGAAAATGGATTTGAGTACCCAAATTCCATTTCCACTCTTCCAATTCTCTAAATCCAAACGCACCCTAAAGAGATTTCTCATAATAATATGACTTGGTCCTCTACTAGATTAATCAAAAGAGTTAAAGCTATTCTAACTAAAGATATTGGATTAATGTTCTAGATTATAATATTTAATCCTTATTTATAGTTTCTATTATGAATTCTAATGTTATATAAGAAATATCTCTCCTAACACGACAATATGTCTTAGTTTCTTTCATTCTATTGAAAGATGTTTATGAATCTATTTTAAAGATCATTTACACACATTTGAACGTATATATGAAAGTTTTAATATAACATTATCAGTCTACTTGACATATTTTCTCCTTATGTTGAGTATAATTATCATATTAAATGTGCTACAATAAACAAACATATAGAAGAAAAAAAACTAACTACGACATGTTTAAACTTATAACATCAAGAATTGAAAGAAAATATAAAAGAAAGTGAGAAACTATCTTAACTTTTATCCCACATAATCAAGCAAATAAGAAGAATTAGAAACAAACATAAATATGTATTTAAAAAAGAATTAACATCTCAAGCAAAATAAAGTATGGGGAATGTAGGAATTTTAAAGTCATTATTCTAAAAAATATACATGGATGGGTTAACGATCTTCTATATGGATATAAAATTGAATCCACATTGATTTTGGAACAAATATCTACATTAATGTGGTTTTCATAAGTGAAAACTTCAATTTTTAATTTTCTTCCACTTATATACATACAATCTAAATAGCAAATATGGTTTGTTAAAGGGCCATGAATGGATTCATGCTACCTCATACATATCACCCACTATTCTAATGAATTTGAAGTGATGAATAAAATAAATGATGGAATAAGAAATAAACTTTTTATTAATAAGAAAACCATATAAATTCATGTTTACACACAAATATTATGTTATATAAAGAATATGACTTATCTTTTATTTTTTATTATTTTCCAACAAGAGATTAAGATTCTCTTCAATTTAATTTTGGTTATTGTCCAACAAAATGTTAAGATTCCTTTCAATTTAATGGTTGTACCATTTCAATATATTTGTCAAATGTTAAGCTTTCTAAAGAACTTATTTGATAAAAATAAATGAAAATGAAAATAAAAATAATGTGAGGGAATAAAATTAAGAGACAATAAAACAATTAATAAAAGAATTGTATGGTTCTACATATTTAATGCAGTTGAGAGAAAAATAACATATGAAGAGAAATGTGAGAGGCAATGATCTATCTTTAATTTTCTACAGAAAAAAATAGATAAACTTTTATTTGATTAGTGAATATAGTATGCATCACACAAACACACACACACACACACATATTAAAACAATAGCCTCAAACCACTTTCTCTCTCATTCACGTAGACACTCTATAATTTGTTCATTAATTTTATCATAACACCCTTAACCCCCTCCTCTCAAAATAACTTTCAATTGAGTCGTTTTTATTATTGACAACAAAATTTATTTTTTAAAAAAAGAAAAAAAATAGAAGATTTTACTCCCACACGTCTCTTTCTCTCTCTTCAAATTTCTCCATCTTCCTCTCCTAAAATCTCTATCCGTATTTCTTATCTAAAATACTCTTTCTAATCTTATAAAAACTTAACAAAAATTCTTTTTTCAAAATAAAAAAATCAAAGATTCTAGTCTCACACATCCCTCTCTCTCATAAAATTTGTCCATCTTCCTCTCCTAAAATCTCTCTCCATATTTATTTTCAAATTATCTAAACTAGCATCTCTATTTTTTTTCAATCTCTTATACAAACGTTGGAATCTATCGAAAAGGTCCCACCTATTTTTTTTTTCAATCCAACATGCAACTCCTAAAATCTGTGAAGACCATACAAGTTGATTGAATGATCATCATCAGGTTTAAGGTCATTTACATTCACACTGGTTTGTCTATTTTATTAATTTAATCTCTCTCTCTCTCGTCTTTTTCTTAAAAAAAATCTGATTGTGCTCTTGCTCTGGATTTTGATTTGACTGCAAAGTTTACTGGTAGATGAATAAGAAAATTTGAGAAAAAAAATAAGCAATGAAGTATAATATCCGTTATTTGATGTTTAGATCTCTTTTATTCCTCTATCTATGTTTAATGCATAATGTAATATTTTTCTTCTTATTTATATAATTTATTTAATATATGTTATTTGATGTTTGGATATATTTTGATTCCCTATCTATGCTTAATGCAAGATGTAATATTTTTCTTCTTATATGTCAGCAAGTTATTATGGTTTAGTCAATTGTACTCTAACTTTCAATTTGTGAATATCCATCAATCTATAAATACTTATTTATTTTTGGATTTTCATGTTTTTGAATTGAACTCCCCACATATCTAGGTTTGTTTTTAGTGATTGATTTTAAATGATTTTCTAATACAAAATCAACCTCAATTTGATGGCCCAAATAAAGAAATCATACATACATGAATATAAGTCTGATTTCATATATAGCTAATGTCTCACCCCTTCTCAACCATTACTATAATGTATCTCCTCCCAACAACTCCATATATACCACCACCCACAGTTATAAAAGGAAGATGTTGAATGAGAAAACCACTTACATTGCCATTGATATTGAAGCAAACATATATCATTCTTATGAAGATAGAGTGTCCACAAAACAGTCTCTTATGGATTTGAGAGTAATTGATTTGGGTATGTCAAGAAATGAAAAAAACAAATATTTAATTATAGTTGTGGCCCGTAGTTTGCTGATTCCCTGAATCAACTAGGTGACTTGTCCGAGTTGACTCAACTCCTGAAGGTTTAGAGTCGAGTCACATGTATGACTCCTATAGGTTACAGACTCGGTCGAGTCATTGAAGTGACTTGGCTGACTCCCATGACTGTCACATGAATCGGTTGAGTCTTAAATATTATTTTAAGAGATCATGTTTTTAATTGTTCAAAGTTTAAAAAAATCTTAAATTTCTTTTTCTAGGTTAAACTATTAAGGAAAAATTGTATTTGTGTTTGTTCATTACTTCATCTTCTTCACATCGTTTCATTTTCAAACTTTAAAGTTTCAAGGAGACTCAAAATATAGTCTTCGGTGTCAAACCCTGGTTCATTCAACATTCATCACTTATTTGAAGAACTAAAGTAGTGGAGATTGAAGAACTATTAAGTACAACCTATAGATTAAAGAACAAGAAAAAATCTTTCAGGCTTATAGCATTCAAGCCCTCAAGGAGTGCATACAATTGGTTATCACTTTTTCAATTTCCTTTGAAGCCTCCTTTAGTCCTCTAACATTCACTGGCTCCACTATGCAACAGTTTATATGGGAGTCATTCAACAACAACCAATGACAATCAATTCAAATGTATTTTCTATTTATCATCCATTTTTTTCATATTTTGGCGATTTTGCACCCATGACCCAACTCAATGATAGTCTTCTGCTTTGTAGTCTACAATTTTGTACTTTTTATTTTCAACATTTATCTTCTACTCCAACCATTCAAGGAAAACTTCTAGAGTTATACTCTTATTTTGCAATTTTTTTTATTGATATATTCTATTACTTTTCTCCAACGATTGTTAAATATTAATTATTATACTATTTTCCCCATTTTCTTTAACTCCAAGATGGTCTTTATACTTCTATAGTTATGCTCATTTTTTTTACTTCAACTATAGTCTCCACTCTCTCACTTCTATATTCCCCACTCTTCTTTTGTTTTAAATATCTTTGAATTTGATGAAATCTTCAAATTTTCTTTTTCCTCTATTAACTATTATTATTTTTATTATTCTTCTGTATTTGGTAATCAATCATCTAATCCTCCTGTGTGTGTATAAATTTGTTCATTGTATTTTCTTACAATCAACAGTAAACAACAAACAATTTAAAAGTCTAGATTAAATGTGATAAACTAACATATATCATGCTGACTTATCCTAGTATCCTAATCAAAGAGGTTAGGAAAATCAATGAACAAATCCATAGCCATTAAATGTGAGTCATATGTATATACTTGTTTTTACCAACCACATCTTCATATCATAAAGAATTACAAAATAGTAGATAAAACCCGTAAACATTATGTTGGTGTTCATTTTTCAGGTACTGCATTACCCTCTTATATCAAATTTATAGGTTTGTATAACTAGTTTTTTCCTATATAATTTGTAGTTTTGATTGTTACTTGAGTTATTGTTAATTGTTATACTGAATTTTTATTATATTTGCATATATTTATTTGTAGACTTATACTATCACATTAAGGTGTATGTTATTCTTCTTCCTTGTATGTATTAAATTGTTAAATGAGGTAACAATTGATTTTAATTTTCATTTGATGCTATCTCTATAATGGTATTGAGTTTCATATAGAATAATCTTTTAAGTCTTGACTCGTGAGAATTTTGTCTGATCATAATAGAAAATACTCATATTTATTATAGAAATTGGCAATATTTGATCCAAAATTTGATCTATAATTTTTAAATAATTTTTATATTTTTATAAAAATAAAAATAAAAATGATATGACTCCCCAAATTAACTCCAGTGACTCTCGAGTTAACTCCACTCCTGAGCTATTCGAGTCGAGTAAAAAATCTGAGTTGGACCCATAGATAGAATTGAATGGTATAATATAATTAATGTTGTTGATGATAAGTAGTTAAATGATTACCAAAAAAAAAAAATACATGGTATAATATAATTAATGTTGTTGATGATAAGTAGTTAAATTATTACCAAAAAAAAAAAATACATGGTATAATATAATTAATGTTGTTGATGATAAGTAGTTAAATGATTACCAAAAAAAAAAAATACTTAGGATATTGCATTAATTTGGGTTTGAGAGTACTAAAAAAACATTTCTTAAGATTTTTCTTTGTAGTAAGATTTTCATTGATTCTCATTATTTCTAACGTAGTTTATAGGGTTTTTAAAGTGAATTTAGGAATTTTTAGAATTGATTTTTTTTCTTTTAATTTTTTCTACCTTACTGGCATCACATGAAACATGGATCCAATTAATTATTTCCACTATTTTACATGTCAATATATTACTGCATTTTTACTAATGATAAATTTGTTCTTACCAAAAATATTATTTGTTATTATTGTCTTCTCATGTTTTTACATGAAGGTGACCTTAAACAATCCAAACATTAATCTGCAATCAATTACAAAAGCCAATTTTCAGCCAGAAAACTCTCAATATAAGCTTTGGGGTATTGCCCCTAATAACTATTAGCATTAAGGCCCTTTGAGTTTTATGACAATTTCTAGGAGCCTAAGAAGTATGACATTGAATTATGTATATTGTAACAGTTCACAAGTCCAATAGTGTGTGTAACAAGCCTTTTGAAACTTTGGTTAGTATGGTCAAATTGGGTTGACTTTAGCAGTAATACACTACCACTAGGACAATTGAATTTACTCTCTTACATCTTCATTTTTAGTATTCTATGGTACTAATAAATAATAGTTACATTATAAACTCTTGTAGTATTCTTGATATTGTTATATAGAAATGCAATTCTAGCTTACTTAATAGGAGTGTTTATACAAAAATAAAAAATAAAAAAAATAGATGCAATAAAGAACAATCATACAAAACACAAGGATTTATGTGGTTCGCCATGGAAATGGCTATGTCTATGGGCAAAGTTGATCTTAGAGAACATTAAGTACCAAATGCTTGCAACCTAGGACTTATATAATCTGTTATACTCATAATAATCCCAACATGTTTTTAAAACTTGAAAAACATTTATAGTAATTTCAATAAAATCAACAAAGTATGTAATTTGATCCATCTAATGCAGAATGTAAAAACAATCCAAATATATTCAAAACATGTATTGCAGTATTCATTTCAGAACAAATAAAGTCCCACGTAATGCAGTAATCTTTTCAAAACAAATCACTTTCAAATCCTATGCAATGTGCAATCTTTTCAAAACACCATTAGTAGATAAAACCGATCCGGATATATTCAAAACATTTCTTTCGATGTTTTTCAAAACAAAACAAATCTATGAGACATATGTCATGTAAATTGAGAATGAAATCAAAACTTCTAAGTCAAAACAGAATCGAATAATTCTTATTACAGTAAATTGTTTGACCCATCTAAAGCTCACAATAAAAGTAAATCACCTACCAAAACTTAAACATAGAATCAAAGATTCACAACATTTTTCATATGATTATGGAGCTCAATTACAAAGATGCCAACAATTAGAGTATAAGGAAAACTATAAATCTTCTCAATATAACATCAACACATTGAATAAGAGTTCACAACAATAAGATATATCTAAGGTAACAATAAAATATTTGATTTTATCCATTTATAGGCAACAACATTAGAGAATAATGCATTTTATGATTAAATCGGGTTTTATTTATTACATTTGATTATAGTATAATAGAAGTAAATAGACTTTACGATCTTTCCAAAAATATTACATATAATCAACTATAGATTCAAAGGAATTTTAAAAGGAATTAAGCATAGATTGTAATAAATCACTTGAAGTTGAAGAGAATCATGGCTCTCACTAAATTAGGCTTAATTCAAATAAAATTACTTGATAACATCAAAGAATCACTATAGGAACACATAAATCTTAAGATTTAATAAGGGGAAACATAAGTAAACCATATGAAATTGATTCAAATAAGATTTTATCTAAGGTTCGGGTGGGAATTTACATGCTCAATTCAAAACACTAAAATTATCGTAGAGAATTTATTCAAAACAATAGATCTAAAATCCCAATAGTGAAAATAATTACATATAATGCATAATTACTTCATAAATCGAATAGGGTTAACATCATTCAAAATCCACTTGAAATCATTACAAATAATTTATAAAACATATGGATCTAGGATCCTAAAAATGAAAATTGATGCATATTAAGCATAATTACTTATAATTTCATTTGAATCTTGAAATCGAATGAAAACAATGATAACTCTTATAAATCCACTTTAAACATTCGAACATATATGAAATTAACATGATTCTAAGATCTCAATAAGAAAAACCATTGTATAATATGTATAACAACTTACATGTTCTAAGACAAAATATGATCAATCAATCAAAACCGATTTCAATCAAAGCGGATCTAAGGATCAACTAAGAATTCACAATATTCGATGCAAAACACTCGAAATCACATGAATCTAAGATTATATGAGGAAAAGCAATTGCATATAATACATAATTAATTACAAAATGCAAGCTTCTTGCTTCTCTAAGCTTCCAAGTTCAAATCCTCGAAACATTCTTCTTCATTCTCTCTATAATTCAAACATAGGTTTCTTAATCAACAACTTTAGATTTATAATAATATTCATTGACAATCCACTAATTTTACAAAAAAAAAAGAGCTAGATCTAAGATTTTTGAGTTTTAATTGCTCTATAGAGAAAGAAACACTCATATTATTTCCCAAATTCTTTCTCCTCTCACTCCCTTATCTTCTTTTTTTTTTCAAATATTTTTAAGTCCAAATTGAGTAATATTGATGTTGAATCTCATCATAAATGAATCCCTCCCCTACATAAAGGTAGGCAATATGGTAATTTTGGGTATAGTATTTTATTTTCTTCCAATTTTGGAGTCTGGAGTGCTCCAAATAATTTAGACTACTCCAAATATTTTCAAGCACTCCAAATTGTCAACTTTGAAATTTTAATTATCGTTGGGTTCCTTTTTGGCTAATTTCTTTCTCAATGTCTACAAATATACTAATATTTCCCAACGTCTACAAATACATAAGTCTTAAAATTATTCCCGAACTTATGTTCTTTCCTACTTGAAGTAGGTTAGCTAGACCAATGCGAAATGTTGCAGCTCATGTGTTGTGAGCCATAATTTTTGCATGACGGGTAAATCCCTTTTGAAAAGAGACTTAGCTATTGTAGGAAAATTCCATGTGATTAGGAGTCGCCACCAGTCTTTTTTAATGATGTGACTAGACATCAGTTTTGAAAATAAGGCAATTTTAAGTTTTGAAAATGATTTGAAATGTCTGACTCCATACTTAAAATGGTCAACTCCTAGAGATTCTTAGGTAAGTTGTTCATTTATGAGTTAGGGAAGGTGTTAGGCACCTCACCTTATCCACCTTTGCGGTTACCTACTTTAAACCTGCTATAGTCTATGGTCGTTTTTTATTTATCATCTATTCATCTCACCCATTGCCTTTTATCTCATTTTATTGAGATTAAACATGAAATTCACATGTCATTTCTGTCGAAATTTCGGTAACATAACGGTTGTAATATGGACCCCTGGGGACGAATAGTAATCCTCATGTCACTTTTCAACAACCTGATAGTCAACAGATAAAGAAAAACACTTCAAATATATATGTCAACAACATCATTGTTGTCCACCCGACAACTCTGTATCTATTTTTATTAATATCACATCATCTCTATCATAAATCTAAAACTAAATAAACTAAAATGAATCAACAAATTTACAAAAATCAAAGTAAATCATGTCTAAACTATCTTTGTGCAAGTCAAACCCTCAATAGATGCCCATTACCTACCAAGCCGAGCTAACTAAGCCGTATAATCATCCCATAGCCAAAGATTCTAGATATTGCCTTGAGCTATAGTTCCATATGACCAAGAGACTATGAAGGTTAGCAATAAATATAAGCATTTATGTATATAAGAGCGAGGACAATAAAATAGAAATATTCTGTAAACAATGAAAAAGAACACATGTTTGTCAAAGTAAAACTAGATTAAACTTCAATATACTTTAAAAGAAGAATATAGATTTCTATGATGTTAGTATATTGAAAAAAAGGGTGCCTATCATTCATAAATGAGCATGGTACATATGTCAAGAAGATCTCCTAGATTTGATCCGTAAGACACAATTTTGGCTCTATAGTGTGCATCTCATTTGAAAGGAATAAATAACTATATAAAAACTATAATATAAAATATACATAAAAAATGTATATATGTGAAATCAATTACATTATTGCCCTAAACATGTGCATCCAAATGCTAATGACATTGAAGTTCTAAACTATATTTAGATAACAAACTTCACAGGTAAAAGAAAAATTAGTGAAGGTGATCAACAACTTCAAAAATAGAACCACAAGTTCACAGAAACGTCGTAAAAGTAAAAACAAACAACTTAAAGTGTGTATTTGTGTATATCAAGTTTATGTCTCATGAAATTGATGGATCACATTATAGTTGAGGCAAGGGCTGAGTAAAATTGGTGAGTGCATATTGTTGCACTTAGAATTTTACACCTCCAACTCAATGACAAACCCGCTACAAATGAGAAGAATGTCTAGAAGGGTCATAATATAATGCCGTCTTAAAGATAGACTTGGAGTAGAAACAAAGGATCTAAGCCATGTCGACAAGCCTTACAATGTATTTATATGAAA
>JAOXJP010229737.1:0-10898 GCA_025762735.1 Platanus orientalis | reverse complement strand
ATTTATACTCAACGTCAAGGGAGGGACGAGTTCCAAATCAAGGTGCCACAGGCCATCGATAGGCCGACCAAAGTTAGGAAGAAGTTATGGGAAGATGATTGCTTCCTATGTGGAGAAAAACATCTGTCAAGGGAATGCCCAAAAAGGTAAGCCGAGTGGTAATGGGGCACTGGTTGCTTCTTATGTGGAGAAGAACACCGGGTACGGGAATGCCCCAGAAGGCAAGCACTCAAGGAGGCTATTGTCAAACTCGAAGTTAAAGAAAAGGAAGATGAGGAAGAGGAGGAGCCGAAGGTTGAAACCTTACAGCTCTATAATGCCATGGAAGGCAAGGAGGTATCGACTGAGGTTTTAGACGAAAACCTCAGGGACATAGAAGCCAGGGTCGATGAGGAGCCCATGTGTGTCTGGGAAGACATAGGGGCTATGCCCAAGGTTGTCTCAAGGGATGAGACAAAGGAATTGAGATTTCCATTGATCAATGAGCCAGGGTGGTTAAAGGCAGCAGATGTGGAGGCCAAGATAAACCATAAGACGACTCATGGAATACACCGGAGGACTGGCATATGGATGAGAAAGATTGACTATTCGATGGTACCAGGCATGAAATTTCTACATGAGGCGAATAATGCATAGAATGTTGAGCACTTGACTAGGCGACCTAGGAAGCGAAAGGTGCATAGGAGATCCAAGGAGTCCCTTGGAGCATTCGGCAGGAG
Organism: Platanus orientalis; assembly: GCA_025762735.1. Taxonomy (NCBI): domain Eukaryota; kingdom Viridiplantae; phylum Streptophyta; class Magnoliopsida; order Proteales; family Platanaceae; genus Platanus; species Platanus orientalis. The sequence continues at coordinate 10,179 of JAOXJP010229737.1, read as the reverse complement.
ACCCACATGGAAACGCGACGAGGACGTTGCGGAATCAAGTGGGGGAGAGTGTCACGCCCTGCATGGTAACGAGAGGCTTTGGAGACCCTCACCAGTAAATTCAATGTATTAGGGACAATGTATCTAGAAGAATCTAGAATAATCCAGATAATCCAGAAGGATCCGGAAGGTTCTAGAGAGATCTAGAAGATTCTAGAAGGTCCTAGAATATTTTAGAACAATGTGGAAGCTTTTAGAAAGATCAAGATGTCTCTAGAAGGTTATAGAAGACACAAGGAGGTTCTAATAGTGTGTAAAAGATTCTAGGGATTTAGGGAAGGCCTTAGAAACTAAATGAAAGTTTTGGGGGGTTTCTAAAGAACTCCACCAAAGGAGGTGGATGAAAATTCTAGAAAGAGTGTAGAAGGCTCTAAGCCTTTGGATGGTTGCCACTTGTAAAGATCCTAGGCACCAAGGGGGAGACATAAGGGCTATAAAAAGGGGATAGCCCCTCATTTATAAATGGAAAGAGAAGAACCAAAAACCAAGAAGTGTTCTAACTCTTGTATCTTCTTGAGTAATAGTAAAGTAATATTCTTTGTATAGTCACTTGTGCTCTCTTCTAGCATAGTGACTAAGTGTGGGTGTCGGCTAGGCTAACTCGTCTACAAGTGGGAGTAGCACAAGTGCCGCACGATCTCTGGAGCTTGGAGAAGCTGAGTCTGTGACAAAAGGCAAAGATGCACTATTTCTACTGTAAAAAATATGGCCACATTAAGAGGGATTATCCAAAATGTATTGACTGAAAGAAAAGTGACTATCCCAATACAATGTTGAAAAATAAACAAAATGAATACATTGGAGATTTTCTCATAGTCTCCAAAGGTATTGACACTTTTTCTCATGATGAATGGATATTGGATTCAAGTTATCCTATTCCCATATGCTCTAAGAAAGAATATTTTGATACGTTCCAAAAGAAGAAGACAAGAGTTGTTTCTTTAGGTGACGGGTCCACTTGTGACGTCAGGGGTGTTAGGAAGGTGAAGATCAAGATGTTTGATAGAGTGGTTTGTACTTTGAGTGGTGTGGCATATGTCACAAAGATGCGAAAAAATCTAATATCCCTAGACCGGTTGGATTCAATGGGTTGCAAGTATTCAATTGTAGATGGAGCCATAAAAATCACACGCCGTTGTTTGGTCCTAATGAAAGGAGAAAAGTGTAATGGTTTATATCATCTGATAGGGAATATGGTAATTAATGGTGTTCCTTGACATTGATGGGGAGCTGGAAATAGGGTGCACAAAATAACAAGCACTTGTATAGAGACCAGTGTTATGGGCTTCCAGGTGATAGACGATGGTGAAACATTTCCTGCGGTTAGAGAGAATGGATCGAAGTCCTTCTCTAGAGTTGACTACGCAAGTCGACTCTAGGCAGCTACAAATGTGCATTGGTCGTATCATGATCAATTCAGATTGATGCCCACAAAAACTAGAACAGATGCCCACTCAGATTTTATCAAATAAATCACAAGTTATGCCCAATCTCAGACTTAAGAATCAAACTACAATCCAAATAAAATACCTTAAAACTCTGGTAAAACACTCGGCAATATGGATTCAGCTATAATAGCAAATTTCAAAGGTATTAGCAATACCTGAAAGTTCTAAAAACCCAGGCTTTATTGCAGATCAACTAACAGCAAATATAAATCACTGGAAAAGACCCACACAGATAGTATATAATTAAAGAAAAATTTCGCTAACAATGTCAAAAGGGATTTACCTCAGACAATGATAGGTTTTGGGACTGTTGAAGGGCTCCATCTATGGACTCCACATAGAACTGTTACCAGATTAGTTATGGAAGCCTGCAGGGTAAAGAGTATAGAGAATATATGGTCTTAGGTCCAGGAATATCCGTATATGTGCCGCAGGTAGAAGTTTTATAAAATAAGGTCTGCAAGGGCTTTGGGAAGGATTCTAAGTACTCGTGGTTTAGAGTTGAATGGGAAAATAGATATGTTGTTGAGTTAAATATGACTAAGGTATCTCCAAGTTTAGGGCCCTATTGGAAATGGTCTGCAGAGATTTCATGAATTTCTGGTCTGGCCACAAGGCCCAGGCCAGCCACAAGTCAGGAAGTAATGGGGTTCTGATTTCTGGGGCCTAACACAAATCTGGAAGGTATCCAAATGCAGTCATAGGATTTGGGAAAGCTCTAGAAACTCTGCAGAGAATTTATTTAATGGTGATTTCTCATGTTGAATTCAAAACAAGAAGAAACTAGGAAGAACTTCAAATTTTCTTCAAAGAAATATGGGGAAAACAGTAATAAATCAAGAAGCCCTTTAACAATTGATTTCCAAAGCCTTAACCACCACAAAAGAAGAAAAGAAGAAGAAGAAGAAGAAGAAAGAAGATAGCACCTGTTTCTGCAGCCTCTCACTACAAGAACAGGGTTCTTCGCCTCTCACCAAGGTAGAGCAAACCCTAGGGGCTTTCTCCAATAGGGAAAACCACTCTTTGATTTTTAAAACAACCCAGCCGTGAGCAAGGAAGCAAAAAATTCTTTATTCGACCAATCAATAATTCAAAAACAAATAGAGTTTAGGCTCTTTTATAGCCAACAATTTCTCCTAAACCTACAAGGACTTGACAAAATAACAATAATACCCCCAAAACAATAATTTTAAAGACTCCCATGTCCTGAGTCTATCAAAACAGAATAATAAAGTAAAAGACAAAAAATAGCAATAACAAAAGACTCCACTAGCAACATACAGGCTCCATGTGATGTCCAAAAAGTGGCCTCCATAGCTATTCATGTGTGGACACAACCAAAGCACAAGTGGGCCCCACATGGGCATTGATGTCCACATCATGGATGGTGTCAGGACTGAATTGATTCGAAGGTAGTGTAGCAGTGATTCTTCAAGGCCAATGGTTGTTTGTGGAGATAGCAAACAAGTTATGATTTAGGTTCAAGATGGAGGTGCATTCGAAGTATATATGGTGCAGAATTCACTAAAAAGAACAAGTACATGTTTTCTCTAAGGTGGTTATAGATTGTGGGCCAAGGTGGAATGTGGATCACATGTCACAGGATATGTATCTTGCCAAAGGTACAGGTTGAGCCAACTTCAACAAGAAATCTTCAAGGGGGTTGCAAACATACCAAGGTAGACATTGTTGAGATTTTGACAAGTTTCGAGCCAAAAGGAAACTTCCACATTAGTTGGTCTCCTTCTCCAACTAGAAGAAGTGGAAACAAGTGGATGTTCTTCCATGGGCCCCATAAGATTAAAGAAAATCTCTATATAATGAGATTGGTTTGTATTGGGTGTTTGTCTTTCTTTCTCAAGGGTTTTCTTCATGATGAGAAGGCAAGGTCTTCTCTGGGTTGTGAGAGAAGGTTAAAAAGGAGTTTTTCATAGGATTGAGTGAAGCGAGGGAGAAATGTATAACAGAGTTAAGGACTAGGGTTCTAGGGATAGAGTTTGAGCGAGAGAGTTTTGTACATCTTTTACTTTTCTCATATAGTAAAAAATGGATATCCACGTGGACGTAGGCATCTTGGCCGAACGACGTAAAATTTTTCATCTTGTGTGATTGTTGATTTCTTTGTTACTGATTTTTTCTTTATTGCATAGATAGTGAGTGGTTTAGGCTCATATCTCATCACATAGAATATTAGGATTGTTTCCACTACGCCAACAGTGACCAATAATGGTGACCACACCACAAGTTGATACATGGTATATAGAATTAAAACCGTCAAAAAAGTGCTGAACTCAAAAAGTAGGTGCCCAAAAAGAGGCATCAAAATGAAGAAAAAAAATGCATTTCAATCTATTGTACATCACTCATTGGTCACACCAATTTTGACACATAAGACCTTTTCTCATATATAATTGATATTTTTACAAAAAAATTATTTATTTAAACATTCAATATGTTTATAGACAGAGTACTTGTACTGTACAAATGTCATGTAAAGCTTTTTGTTAAGTGTTGATCACCTCAATCAAAGCAACAGTTTTTTTTTTTTGGTGGGGGTGGAGGGATAGAAATCAACCGTCATTTGTCATTTGTACCCATCTAAACTTAGTTTGATATTTCACTAAAAAAATTTAGTGAGCCGAGCTTGGCCTTCAAGCTCGTGGAGGGACTGAGCTGAGCTGGGCAAAACTCAGCTCCGCTCAGCTCATTGACACCCCTACATACGAGTACCCGAAGTGGAGATATAATCAACTTCTTGTTGAGTTACCACTATTTCCTCCTTGGAAAGAGGGTGAAAGCTCTTCAAGAGGTGAGCAGTTGTGGACTTGTTTGGGGGTTATATGGGAGGAATGAAATTCCATGATTATTCGGGATTCTGCTCACACCACTCAGAAGGTAATTGATTTGATCACCATTTGGGTAGAGCATTGTACATGTTCTATGGAGCTATTTGGGAGCTATTGCTCAGAGACCATTCCCAGGGATTGGTTTGGAATCGCTAGATTACCACTGTATAAATCAACTGTGCAGCCATGACGGTGATCATATCAATGACTTCAAACAGACCGCTTTCTATTTTAAGAAGTCTTGTAACCAAATGCTCAACATCCCAACCAACAGCATGGACCTCCACAGTAGGTCGAGGTGTAATTACTAATTAGCAAGTACAAAAATCAGTCCCAAAAAAGAAAAACCAAGACAATAGTGCCAGACACCCTTTGCAAACCGGCAGTGAATAGATAAGTAATTTTTCATCTCCTAAGCACGTTGGGTACACATGAGAGAGGTCAACACCCTTCACAAACCACCTTTTCTGCCTCACTGGAGCATGTCATAGAGATCAACCTTTCTGTTCCTTCTCTCTCAAGCTAAATCCTATTTTGGTGGAGAAGAGAATTTCCAAACCATCTTATACCAGAAAAGGTCACTGTTGCCAGCAACAGGGCACAGCACGATACTTAACTGTCCTGATCTATTTGAGAGATGTAGACATCTTGGAGGTAGTCAACAAGGAGGCAGCCTCCCCCATCTCCATCCAACTCATCCAACCCCATATTGAAGCCTAGATACCCTGCTAGACTAGTGTTAGAGAAGGTGACATAACACCACTCAGCTATTTATTTGCCTTTCCGCAGCCCCAGTAGTGCCCAGGCAGGTGTAAGGATGAAGGTTTTGGATTTTGTCAAAAAAATCTATTGTAATTAGCAAGGGAGTCATTCATTTTATGGTGATGATGGTGATGCTGAAAGAGCTGCAGAGCTTAGGGAAAGTTAGAGAAGAGATGCAGGTATGGTGAGTAAAAAGAGGATAGAGAATGGTAATGGGTGTGGAACACTGGCCTGGTTGCTGATTTGATGACCAAGAGGGGAGTGATGCTGCCATGATTGTCAGCTCCACCAGGATAGGGCTTCTTATCATCATTTCCTCCTTTCTTTTTCTCAATCTTCTTCTTTATTAAGTCAGCTTTTTCCCTAATTATATCATAATAGACACAAGTATCCTCCAGTATTTTGTTGGCAAACATTGCCAGTGGCTAATGGAAATAATGGGTATACCCGCATACTTCAGTGACTTTGGGGATTAAGATTTAGGTTTATTATAGTATAATCGGGAGTTACTACTGCTGTGCATTTTCACATTCTTCGATAGTTTCTGTAATTATAAGTGAGAGCAAGTATAGTGGAGAATAACAAACAAGGATAGGACACAAATGGAACATTTTTGTCCACAAAATAAATGCCAACAACAAGCATGCAGAGTATTGAGATTTCATGTTTCATAAGGTGGTCGATGAAAATCGACCAGTTGGCCTAGAAGTATATAGCTGCAGGCCTAAGAAGATTCAACCCAATTCATTGGTGGGCGCCACAGGAGCCCCCAAGGGGTCCCACAATATGTGGCATACCCAAATAAGTTTTCTCTAGGGTGCATCTGAACCATATGCCCCATGTGGTGTGGATGAGTTAATTTTGGGTTTCTCTCAGGTTTCTAAATTAATTTCCTAGAGAATCTTGTTCTAGTGGAGAGTCTGATTGTCCCTATTAATTTCTATTTTATGTTAGAGAAGTTTCTAGTTGTTGTCTTAATGTAATTAAAAGTCATAAATAAGTCTTTTCTTTACTTGCAGATAAAGTTAGGAGTCCTAGTCAGACAAGAAATTGAATACAAAGGCCTGGCCATTTTTTATAGTAGTTTATAAAAAGGGACTTCATCGATGTAATTGAGACAGTGAATGAATTCCAATTTCTCAAAGCTTTTGTTTCCTAAGTGTAGTGCTCTATAGATTTATCAAAGCTTTTCTACCAGTTATCTATTAACTTGAGTTCTCTAATTCTAGATCTATTTTTTAAGTTCTTGAATTTTAGAATTCTTAATTCTTTTTCATCTTTTTAGTTCTCATTCTAGTGCTAGTTCTTCAAATGGAGATCTGAATCGTTATTAACAATAAGCTTTTCATCTTAAAGCTCTAATTCTCATAACCTACAGTTCCAATTCTCCTTTTAACTAAACCCTATACATTAATCGATTATCCCTAACTATAGAACTTTCCAGTTAAAGCCTTGATTTTTAAACCCTAACTCCACTTCCTCCTTAAATTTCTAGCCTAATCGATTTAGCTTATTAATCCCAGTCGATTGTTTCCAAACAACCATAACAACAACAGCCTTATCCCAACTACTTGGGGTCAGCTACAGAAATCTTGTTCTGTCGTTCCACTCTATTTAGGGTGATATCTGACGTTAAATCACAAGCTCCCATGTCTCTCCTTATTACTTCAACCCAAGTCAATTTGACCTTCCTCTTGCCCTTCTAGCACCTTCAATTTTCATTGTCTCACTTAGTGTCACTGGCGCAGTCATTGGTCTTCGCTGCACATGACCAAACTATCTCAGTTGACTTTCCTTCATTTTATCACCTATTGGTGCTATACCTAAGCTCTCGCAAATGGATTAATTCTTAATTCTATCATTTGTAGTCTTGCCACTCATCCATCTCAACATCCTTATTTCAGCCATGCTCATTCTATGTACATGTTGTTTGTTGGCTGCCCAACATTATGCTCCATAAAGCATGGCTGGTCTTATAGCCGTCTTATAAATTTTTCCCTTCAATTTTAGTCGTATTCATTTATCACACAACACTCCAGAATTCCCTCTCCACTTCAACCATCTTGCTTTAATTGCATGAGCAGCATCATCCACAATATCTCCATCCTTGTGCATGATTGAACTATGAAACAAATACGGCCACTCCAGAGTATCTCTTGCTTATCAATATTGACTACTCCCTCATTTCTACTCTTATTTTTGCTAAAAACTGGCATTCTATATATTATGTTTTAGTCCAGCTTTTCTTAGAAACATTTATTCTAAAACCTCCCTCCATAGTTCTAACTTGGCATTTACCCCCTCTCCAATCTCATCAATCAACACAACATCATTAGCAAACAGCATACACCAAGGCACCTCCTCTTGTATACGCCTAGTCAATTCATTCATAACTAAGGCAAAAACGTATGGACTCAACATTGATCCCTAGTGCAAGTCTACTATGATCACAAATTTGTTTGTCTCTCCCCCAATTATCCTAACACTAGTTATCACTCCATCATACATATCCTTAACTAGGTCAATGTATATGCTTCGGACCCCTTTCTTAGTTTCTTTTCTAAAACTCTGTGTGTGTGTGTGTGTATGTAAACCACTAAATGATCTCTCTTCGTTATCCTTTTCCTTTTCTAAGTCAATAAAGACCAAATGCTTTTTTTATAAGATAAAATATTATAAAAAAGGGGATAAGGCATCCCCCAAAGCCAAACTGCCTGAAGACCACAAGAAGTGTGTATTCATAAATATATTTCCCCACCCTCTCTAGATGTATACAAAAGAGTATCCCTCTATCTCTTTACACATTGCAGCCCAAAACAAAAACGGTCTTTTGCTTTTTATAAACCCTCTCTTGATATCTATAAGTAAAGACCAAATGCTAGAATTAATTTAGTGAATCTCTAGGACTAAATTGCTTCTGCTTTTCTAAATCTTGATTCCCTTTATTCTGTTAATAGATTCAAGTAACCTTTGTTTAATCTGCATTAGTGGTTCTCAAGGCATGGTTAGTGGATGACAAGGTACTCAATATGTAAGTTGAAATTACTCTAATGACTGTTGAAAGTAAAGAGATCATTGCTATTAGAAATGAGGAAGCATATTGAAGGCCATTGCTAATATTCAAATGGTATATTGCAGTAAATTATTGTAGGGTGCCTAAGCTTTTAAGGTGGTTTACCCTCTTATGAATGCCCACATTCTGTTGGCAAGGGAAGAAAAGTAAGAACTTTGACCAACCTATAAGTTATTTAACATTCTCAGTGGGATATCCTTGAGTCAATAAACAATCAACCCGTTCCTCCTGAAGAAGATAACAGAATCCTAATTATAATCCTATGTGAGATCTTAATTGAAATTGTTCACAGTGGCGATTACAAAACCTGTATAAATAAAAACCCCAATCACTTACAAAAATAGTAGCCAAAGCTACCAGACATATGCCTCTTTAATCAAGTCTAATATTTACTTTGCTTCTCAATTAGTCAACATTTTAAGATAGCCAATTCAATGTTGCATTCAAGCAAGCAAAGAACCGCAGTTTGTAGAATACTACTTACTACATTTCAAAATAAGAAATTTTATAATAAACAGGGGAAAGCAGAGCAAGACCCTAGACCAGAACCAAACAAGAAGACAAATGCGAAGCTCAGTTACCTGACAAACGGAAACAGCGGTCGTCCTGGCCCTATCCAGGGGCGAAGTATAAACAGCATTGAATCGAACCCCATGAGAATTGAGGAAGACAGCCAGTGCTCTCGCCTGCCGTTTCCCATTTGGTGTCAGAGCTGCATCCGGCCACCGCCCGGCGACCAAATCCGGCCTCAGATTCAAGCTGCACTCGCCGTGAGTGATCAAGAAAACCGTAATAGTCCGATCATCATCAAGTCCATCCGATGAAAAGCTCCTAGCGAACGTCGGCGGTGGTGGCAGCGGTGGCGGTGGCGCGAGTACATTGTATGGATCCCAGACCTTGATTGACGGACCGAGACGCGGCGTGCCAAACGAAGACAACTGAGGGGACAACGGAGATGCTGATGCGTGGCATGGGAGCATCTCCGGCTCTTGTTCTAGGACCTTTTTCATTAACGGATTCTCCAGTTCTCTCCGCTCGGTTTCGCCATCATCGCCTCCTTCTTCTTCTTCTTCATCTCCTTGAACGGACTGAGTAGAACCCATCAAAGCTAAATTACAGCAGAAAAAAAAGACGGATCTCTCCAAATTTCTGAAGATACGAACTATCCTACTTCGATTGAAATGCTAGTGCATTCTGCAATATCTGGCGATTGGGATTCTGCACATATGTAGTTCATCTTCTCACTAAGACGGCCTGATTAGAGACTCCAAGGTTCGTATGTTGGTGAGATCTTTGGTAGTTGCACAATACATCGGATCTGACTTGCAGAAAAAAGATGAAAAAGAAAACAAAAAAAAAGCTTATCTATGAAACTTTTTCGAATTAGATGCTACGCCAATCTGTGATATCTGGCATCTATGCAGAGCTAAAATCAATTTCTGAGGAGAATAGATCTAGGGTTTTTAGTTTGTAAAGAAAATGGTGATGAGATATGACCAGATCTGGATTGTTTTCCACTCTGTATTTTTCGGTCGAAATGTCGTTTGAGTTGAATTTTCTTTTTTTTGGTTGCAGACTTAAATAAATAAAAGAAAAAGGTCTGCGTTTGACTAGAAATCATTTATTTAAGTATTATTAAGGGTTTCATTCTCTGCCTGTCAATTGAGGTCGCACCGCACGGAATCCTTTTTACAAATGGAGTTCGGTTCTTCGAAGCTTTTGGTCCTTGGGGTTGATAGGTAGACTAGAATCTACTGCCAGTTACAATACAAAAGTCATTGGATTGGAATCTTAAATCCCAGTTATTTTTCAATTTCAAGCAATTACATAAGAGTTGAAATCATCTACTGCAGTCTAAAATGTAGTAAAGTATGGGTGCGACATATACCCCAAAAAAGTGAGGGGGAAATGCACTTTTTTGGAACATGTATCGTTCAACTCATTACATAAACTTATTAATTTATAGTTGTGATAATGTTTGGGCTGAAAAAGGGCATCTGATGTGGCAAGG
>JAOXJP010229736.1:0-10898 GCA_025762735.1 Platanus orientalis | reverse complement strand
GTGACAATATGTTCAAACCCAAAATAAACAAAAATAATCATTATTTATAATACACCAAAATAAAAAGATTAGTAGAATTTACCAACGTACATTCAACCATTATATGCATACAAGTTTCTCAAAATAAAACTCAAAGATCGTCCAAAAAACTCTATTCTCATGGACTAGAAAGTAATCATCATGCTTATTACTATAAAAACTTCATTTGAGTGAACCAACCTTAACCATAAAATAGAAATAGAAACATTAAAACAAAGAAACTCATAAATAAATAATAATAATAACTCGGCTTATGTTAAAAAAAATTAAGAAATATAATTAGTGATTACCAAAACAAAAAATAAAAATAAAAACAAGTTCTTTTTCAAGATAAATATATTGAAAATTTTCAATTAAAAATTGATATATTATTTAAGCACCAAATGGAATAAACTTCAAGTTCTTATGTAACAAAAAATTCACTTTTAATTAATAACTTACTAAAAGAGTATTAACTGGGTGCATAAATATTCTTCCCCTAAAAACCTTCTAAATATTCAAATTCTACATAGGAATAGTGTTTAACCCCCAAATTAAATAGATTCAACGTTATTTTGCACACACAAAAATAATAATAATAATAACTTTTAATTTGTAACCTATAAAGATAGCATTAACCGCTGCATAAGTAAGACTATAAAAGAAAATATAAGATTGAGTGAAAGAGAAAACCTTAAAAAAAACTGAGTACTCCTTTATTATTATTATTATTATTATTATTATTATTATTATGTTGAAATGAGGTTGATTCTATAAATTTTGGGTACCATTTTGAATTTGGTAATGATAAACTTCTACTTCCTAATCATATCAGTGAAAAAAGATGAATTCAATAGCTAAATTTTGAGTTGTGAAACGAACAGATTCTTCTTTTTCTTATTGTTTATGTATGAAATAAGGTTTCAAGTTTTCTTGCTTTTCTATTATTACAAAGTCCTGAAAGGAAAAAAGAAAAAGTTGGAGAATATAAATGAATGGAGCAAATTAAGATCTATTGTTGCAATTTTTTGTAGCATTCTGTAGCACAAACAAAAAGCTTTTTTCTCTTTTTTTCTTTAATTTTACTGTCTTTTAACATGGGTATTTAATTTGTCTTTTTGCTGTTTTTTCTCCAACCAAAAAAAAAAAAAAATCCACAACAAATCTTTTAGGTTGACACATGAGTAGGACCGTGCATTATTTTGATTTTCTAAAACGTCCATGTCTTTATTTACCAACAATAGCATCCAAGTTATTGAGATAAATAAAAAGATTAGAACTAGCCATTTGCAATTGAGGTATTGATTCTTTTTTGGGTATCGATTGATTATCCATTATTGGGTAATCAAATCCAACCTATTTCCTTTTATTAAAAAAAAAAAAAAAAAAGCCCATTTCCCCTTCCCCTGTCTTTGTGTGAACGAAGACTTTTTTTTCAAACTTTGCTTTTATTTCTTTTGAATGACAAACCTCTTCTTTGCTTGTTGCTTTTTTATTCTCTTTTCTTTTTTCAATCTATAAAAAAAAAAAAGCATGTTTAATGCTTACTGAGTGAAATATTATCCATTCCTTTCTTCTTCTTTTTTTTTTTTTTTCTGAATTTTGGGTTGTTACTGTGAGTTTGTTTAGGTATTTGTTGATTGTGAGATAGTGATCAGTCCGAGAAAGCAGTCACTGACATACAAGCAATGTGGAGTTGATAGCTTGAGCGTCTGACTGAGCCAAAGGAGTTAAGTCTTCTTCTTCTTTCTTCCTATCTCTGTCTTTCACTCTTTCTCTGTATCTATCTTACTGGAAACCCACTCTGCAAAGAAAGAGAAAGCTGAAACAAAGAGGTGGGTAAAAGAGGCCAAACCCTTCCCACCTATACTTCTGAAAGGGAAATTTTTGGAATATTTTTTATATTGAAACTGGAATTATTCTTCAGTAAGTTAACAAGGGTGAGTAGAGAGTCAGTTTTCGCGGTAACTGGTTCTATCCTACGCCGCTGGCTTTTTTTTACCCCCTACTGGACCGCTCTACGACCATGGATAATTGAAATAATTGTTTATTAGAAGAAAGAAAGAAAAAAGTAAAGAAAAAGGTGAAAGGAAGTCACTGGGAGTGGATGGTGCAATCGGGCGCGTGAGTCAATGGAAGGGAATCATCTCCGTTTGAAATGGAGAGAGCTCTCGCCAGTTCCGATCAGAATACGACAAAATGCCTCGATAAACGGGATTTGTGGAGGGTGTTTTGGTAAGTAAATATATAAATTAGTATCCAAGGGGGAGCATGCCAGTCACCAAAGGTATGGTGGTGTTGCGTGTAAGAAATCCAGGTTTGATTGTAGCAGATCTTATCTTTTCTGTGACCACGTCACATATTGACACGTGAATTACAAGGGTTAAAAGTGTGAAAAAGATGTTCAATTCAAAAATTAGATGCCTAAAAAGAAGCACCAAATTCAAAACACAAACACATGTAAATCTGTGGTGCATGTCACACATTGGCCACACCAAGTTTGGTCCTAATATTAGCTCCGGTAAATAATATATTAACTTAGGATCCTCTGAAGCTCTTCTGAGTGGAACCATATCCTCTGCGCCAAGATATTCTTTGCATTCCTTGACGCACCGTAATCTCGGCGCAGAGGATTATGTTACTCTCACAACAGGGTGACATGTGATGAAATTAAGTGGGTAGCGTAGCGTAATAAAGATTCCAAAAATGTTATGATTGTTGTGGGTATGGCGAGGGACAATTTGACATGTGTTGTTTTTGGGGTTGAAATCGTCCAAAAAAGTGTACATATGAAAAAGTAGTGTTCAAAACGAGACATCAAATTCGAAAACCCAACATGTGTGTCAACACAGACAATCATTCTCCTATTATTTTTAACCTCTTTTCTTCAATTCCACCAAGTCACTCTGTGAGGAGGATGAGAACAACGAGAAACGGATCTACCCCTCATTTTGGATACTTGTTCTAACTATATCTCCTTATTATATTTCTAACATTAAAAATATTTAAATATAGGTCAAAAGGGCACTGGTACCAAGGGAGTGACATCTTTGTACAATTAAAATCATTTAGATGGATCTCTACAATGAGCACGTGTATAAAATGGTGTTTTGAAAACTTCATCATCCTCATATTCTTTCAGAGTTCAACCTTCGAGTAACGTGACACATTGCGTAAAGTCTTCAATTTGTCACCTCAATTGGTTAAGCTCTTTTTGCCATGGGTAAGACATGGAATTTGGATCTAATATCAACTAAAGTCAATTTGACCACAAACCTTTAAAAAATATTAAATAAAAAAAAATAAAAAAAAGATGTAGCTTTGCTGGGAGAACACTTGACCAACCCAAAATGTGTCAAGAGATCCATAAAATGTGTGGAACAGTCTTTTTTTTTTTTTTTTTAATGAGCTATACTTAATGAAGCTCATCTCAACCTTGTTTAGGAAACGAAATCAACTCAAAGCTCAATCTTAGCTCAGTGAACTTTAAACGAGCTACCTCAGCTCATTGACAGCTCTAATTAGAGTTTAACCTTGGTTCATGGTAATTTATAACTAGAAACATGGTTAAAAAAGAAAGTGGTGTTGACTAGAAATTGCTTGTACTGTAGTGGTAGAATTTCAATGGTAACAAGTGAATTCTTATTTTCTTTTTCATTGGTGATTGTACACACCAAACTTTGCAACGTGTAACAAATTACTCATTCATTTAAAATTGTTTTATTTATATTTGGGGGATTTACACTTTTCTGAATTCAGTCAACCAAATCTATTAATTACATCTCCTCCATATAAAGGAAGAAGAAAGATATAAAATACAAAAAAAGCTTCATGATACTTATAAAACATATTTTATCCAAGATTACAATCACCACCTTCTCAAAAACATTCTTGATTCTTCCTTCTTTTCCTTGCAGTTGTCTAACTTAGTTGCAAAGACTATCCAACGATTGTGAAATGAAGTTAATTGAAATCGAAAGTCCTTAGCCCATGCATGTGACCTTATATTTAAAGGAAATATGGTTTGTGCCCCTTATCTTTCTCTTATTCCTAATGATCGACCTCTATCTTTCATGAGTCGATCTCAAATTCGATATGTCTGCAAATGGTTGCCACTTGACTTGATTCCTTGTCTATAGATATGATGACATTTTGGATTTGTGATAAGCCTTATCCTTACCAGCTTTAGATGTATCTCAAAGTGTTTGAATTTGTCTGGACTCTAGAACCCTATCTGATTCAAATTGTAATACCACACATAAGCAGGACTTGATGTTTATCTTTCACTTTAATTTGATTTGCTCCTAAATCTTTGGGACCTACCATGTGTCGATTTTCGATGCATTTCTTGACATTTTGAATGTTGTGGATTAGCATTGCCCCTACTTTCCAGAAGTCCTCCTAGCTCATTACTCTCCTAATGTTGTTTATGTAAGTGTAAATATATTAAGATTGTCAATTCCATTCCTTATGTAAAAAGTACTAGTTGTAAAGTTCCTAGTGTAAAATACATGTATGTGGATTATGTTATTGAGTCATATAAGTTTGGAAGACAGAGGACCACAAAAACAGAAGGCTAGAGATCATCAAGCTACCAAGTCAAATATGCAACAAGTCTCAAGCCTAGACACAATAGATCTTAAGGAGCCAACCTTAGAACATCAAAGGAAGATTCATATGAGAAGGGTTAGTAAGACGTACACAAGGGTAAAACCGATCCAAAATACCATAGGATAGTTTTAGATGAATTTTCCATAGCCCTAGAGTGAAAAGCTCAAGATTTAAAGTTTTTCTATGTTGGTTGTTGGTTTACTAATTATTCTTACGTGAGAGGCATTCCTACTCAACCCTGATGTTATTATTCTTTGCAAAATCACTTAAGGGTCAAGGTTAGAAGACTTCAAACCATGAAACGCCTAGAAAGCTCAGAAAGTTCAAGTCCCCAATAGTTAAATCGTTGTCTAGCTTCAATTAGAAAGCCTCTCCAAAGTGCACGAAGTCGATTGGCAAATCAGCTTATGAAGAGGCAATACTACTGAGAAAATTTCATCTTGCTACTATTACTTTGAGCTTCCTCCAGAGTCACCAAAAGTGGACTAAGGCATTCATTGGAGTCACTAGGTGTAGAGCTTGCAAAGCAATTCACGGAATTATGGAAACTTGTAAGTGATTAATGTTGTTAATTATCATGTAATAGATTAGGGAAACTAGTAATAAAATTAATAAGCTTGGAGAAAAGATTTCTAGAGTGAAGGTAGGCACCTGAGGGTGGCCGAACCACTATAAATCATGGTGATTCACTATGTGTAATTGTGTGTTTGGTTATCTGTTTATGAACCACAATTCCACATGATTATTTAGATTGACTTGTGCGATTGAATCTAAGTGTGATCAGTTATAATAGCTTAAGTTTTGCTTGACCTTAAATTTAGCATAACAATGCAACTATTTTTATCTTGTAGTAACATTTAAATTATCTCTATTTAGGAGGAATTGTACTTAGATGAGAGTGTCTAAAATTTTGAATTAAGTGAATGCATATTTATATTGCGAGTAGGTAGCAACAATAATTTATTTCAAGTTTGTTATATTGATTATATAATTGTTGCAATTTGATGCACTTAATTAGAACTAGATTAGGATAGTAAAGATAGTTAGAGATAAAAGTTTGAAAAAATGAGTAGATCCTATTCACCCCCCCCCTCGAGATCAATCGGGTATAGAGTCAACTAAGAATTTTAGTTTAGACTTTGTACCCTCTACTCTCTATCTTTGTAATCACTTTAACCTTTTGGGTAAAGGGTGCTTCTTTTCATTTTTTATTGACATCTTAGCCATTTGTTTGAACAAAGTTTTTTATTTATTTTCCAGCAAACTTTTAGCTCCAATAAAGATGGTTGAGTAAGCTAACTCCTGATGTACTCAAGTTTTAATCCTCAAATGCTAATGCACTTCATCTTGTTTGTACTAATCTTTGATTTTGAATCAAGTTGGGAGATCTCGTTACAAATAGTTTTTAGCACCGTAAAGTACTGTTTATCATCATTGTGCCTTGGGTAATCATCACAAGTGCATTTTCTAAGAGCAAGAGACAAGCATTGTTTGTTTTGATAATAAGACTTTACCAATGTATCCTAAGCCAGTTTTAGTGTGTTGGCTTCTCAATGCATTCCAAAAATTTCTTTAAACTATTGTCTTGGACACAAATTTTTTTTTTTTTTTTTTTTTGCCTTATTTTTCTATTTATGCAATGCCTCAACATTTCCACTTGAAGGTGGAATAATATCACTACCACCAATTGTAACGACCTAAAAATTTCATAACCTTATTTATGTGTGAAACCGAATCCATATTTTAATCACTATAAATTTTTCACATTTATCTTATCTTATAGGTTACTCAAAAACTTAACCTTAAACATAACATGCGCAGCGAAATAAGAATCAATCACATACAATTATAAGTCTTTATGTGCAGTGGAAATAATAATATCATACTAACCATAGTCCTTAATGTGCAGTGGAAATAAATCGTAATGTATAAACATATTAATTATCATGTCACTAATCTTGCATCATCACAACTCGAATATAAGAACTACAAGTCTCAAAAGTTGAACTTCAAACTTAATGCATCCCAAAATGTAGAGTCTAAAAGAAATTGAAACTAATATGAAATCAAAGCATTTGTCGTATGTTTTCCTCTCGATCTTAAGGTATTTTCAATAGTGCACATACACTAATCCTTATTTAGAAAAATGATTTGGATGGGTGAGATCCATGGCTTGTAAGTAGGTACACAAAATCTACTACGGAATCAGACGAGTAAAGCACGAATCTTTCAATATAAAAATATTAAAAATATCTCCATATATAATACATACCAATTTTTAGCGTATATGCATGTGTCAATGTGAATGCATCATCTACTAGTCATCACAAGATTTATACACTCATCGTCATGGTTCTTCAGAGAGAAACTATGCATGAAAATTTACATGATTTTATTTATACATGGCATTCTTCTAATATCTACATATGGCAATATGCATGATTCTATCTATACATGACATTTTTCTCATGTATTTGCATGGCAACATACATAGCAATATGTGCTTACAATCACATGGTAGATATTTCATAATCCGTCCATAGTAGAGATACCTAGTGTACATCCAAAAAAACATTTCTATTCATATCTCGTGCATAGACTATACTTTTCTAATAGGAATATGCATACACAAATCATTTCAAGTTAGGCATGCATCATTCTTAAGCAATTAATAATCATAATAACACATTTGCATAATGAGACATATGAAATTCTTTTTCTATGTTTAATAAGTCTATCATTACCTTAGTACTTCTCATTCACATTCTTATTTATTACTTATCTTAGGTTACTTATCATTCATCATATCTTCATTTTATCACTTATTAACTTCCATTGCCCTTTTCATGTATTTACTTATCACTTTTCACTTTTCACTAATCATTTAATTGTAGCCCAATGAGAGGGCCATATACATGTTATTACTTTCTCACATAGCTTAGGAACTTCCATATTCTTTTGGAACATATTTCTTTTCACTCTTTTGTTGGCATTTCATTCACTTATTTATCTTAAGATCTTACATTTTCATTAATAGCTTATGTATTCTTTTCTCCTTCTATGAAACTTTATTTTCTTATATAACTTATGAACTTCTTACTTGTGAAACTTAGATATATTTCATTTTCTTGCCTTAATACTTTTCATTTTTTACAGGACTTATAATTTTACTTTACTTTCAAAGCTTATATGTTTCTCATTCTTTTCTTAATACTCTTAGTTCCTTATAAACTTCTATTTTCTTCTTATTATAGTTTCTTTTCTTTCTCCCCAATGGTGGATCCTTTTAATTCACTTACACTTTAGCACATTGTATTATTCCTCAATGGCAAAGATCATCGGCATATTGAATTATAACCCCAATAATAAGAGTCATCACTTACACTTTCTTACACCTACTTATATTTTTACTTCACTTTCTTATATTTTATTTCGTTTACTTATACTTTAGTTCATTTGTTTACACTTTGGCATATTGTATTATTCTCCAATGGCAAGGAGCATCATTTACACTTACTAACATTTTTTTGTTTCACTCGCTTACATTTTCTTTCACTAACTTATACTTTGGTTCACTTGTTTACACTTTGGCACATTATATTATTCTCCAATGATAAGGGCCATCACTTACATTTTCTTACACTTATTTATATTTTTGTTTCACTTACTTTTTGACTTATTGTACTATATCTAACCATAAGGACCATCAGCATATTGTTTATACCCCAATAGTAAGGATCTTACTTATCATCATTTTACTCCCCTAAGTTAGGTCTTACACCAACTTAACACTTGTCTATTTTTTTCTTTTTTGTTCTCTTTCATTCTTCTTGTCTTTTAATATTTTCATATGTTGTTCATTCATAGCCATCTTATTTAATCTTATCTTTATATGGTATATTATTCGATCATAATATAGGAGGCAATTATGTTCACACAATATAAGAATCTTAGCGAGATCAAAAATATGTGTAACATGAATAAATCACTCTTTAACCTTATCAATGAAGGAAATCATACAACTCTACATTTGTTTTCAAACACCATAAAACTTATACACATGACATGAGTAATGATCTAAATAAAAATTCAATTATACATGTCATCAAGTCATTCACTCTCTAAACATATTTTACTTGAATCATTCCATAGAGTTTCATAAGAAATTTATATACATCAATATATTAGTAACATTACATAGAGAGCAGCATGCTTCATAGTTATCTTCTAGCATCATCATTAACCAACATATTTAAAAGATGTTTATCACTAGTTCAAATAATCACATTTCTCATGGAAAATCAAGCAAATCATTCATCAATATCTTTCATGGAAACTATAAAGTTATAGAATCCCAGTTTACAAACATTCATAATACATGAAAATTATCATTTTAAAAAAATACATATAGATAGCATGCAAATCCACTTTTTCTCATAATATAAATTAAGGATTTCTAAGATCCTAAAAAAAATTAACAAAAACTTATCACAAATCACCATAAGAGATAGGGTTCCTAAGATCCTAGCATAGGGTTTCACAAACATACGACCAAACATTCATACACTCAAGACTTTACCATTACAAGACTTCTAAGAGCCTAAAAACAAATAAAAAGAGAGTAAGCTTTATGTAACTACTTACAACAACCTTATTCTTCTACTTGTCAAAAAGATCTTGAAGAAGAACCACTTTTTTTTCCTAAATTCTCTATAAAATGATATAGATCTAACATTAGAATGATGAAACTAGGAAAATCTAGGAAAAAATTAAGCTATTTTAGCATAATCTCCATAGTTGGAAGTAAAACTTACCCAATTGGAAAAGAAATCTCTTTGTTTCTCTCAAGGCTCTCTAATCCCTCTAACTCTTCCTTCATTAGGTGCAATCTAACATAATTTAGGGCAAAATTATGTTATATAGTAGTCCTTGTACGCAGGGGCAAAGCCAGGATTTTCTCTAAGGGGGGGGGCAAGAAAAAAATAATAATTAAAAAAGTATGGGTGTTTCATTAAAGGGGGGCAACAATACAAAGCATTAGGATTTTTTATTAAAGGGGGGAAATCATACATCCACTTACACCTTAGGATATAGGATTTTTCAAACTTAAGGGGGGGCAAATGCCCCCTTGCCTCTATGTGGCTCCGCCACTGCTTGTACAAGATTACCCTTCCCCAAAAAGATTTCATGCGAAATAGGGAAGGAATCCTTTTTTTTTTTTAATCTAGTCATTTTAGGACCCATCCCCATGATTGGGGACCCATCCTGGACACCCCTTATGACCCATCCCAAGAATAACTGACCCATCACGGACACCCCCTATGACCCATCTAGAGAATAGGTGACCCATCGCAATTCCCAAACTTGTTTTTCTAGCTTAAACCCTCGTGAGAAAAATGACCAAAACTTTCTTTAGAAAACACAGATTTGTACACCATTTGATGCAATGGAAACTAGACTCAAAGACCTTTCTAATGATATGTGGCTCATACTTAAATTGTCTCAAAATTGGTACAGGTTTACCCATTAAGTTACCCCAATTACGCACTTGGGAAAACTTTCAAACTTGAATAGTTTGTGGTCAAACGTGGGTTTTATATTCCTAAGTTGATCCAAAGGGTTCCTAAACCACTCTAAGGGCTATCTAAACATGTGAAATGATAATTTTATCGTCTTATAGATAAAATTATAATTTTCCCCTTTATAAGTGCAACACAAGGTGTTACACTAATGATCTCTCAATGATTTTGGTCTTGTAAGTACGACTCCATAAATTAATGCCAAAAAACTTAGTTGTGATCATTTAACTTTTTGAGTCCTCTGATTGTGTTTACAAGATCTGTTATTGTGATTGGTGTGATCACACAGCGATTCTCACCAACAAAAAGCTCAACCCCTAGTTAATCAAGTTCACTGAGTCTCACTACTAACGATGGACACTAACAATTTAATACTACACTAAGCTGAATCTTCATTGAACCCACACATAATCTACGTCAAATCGAACTGAATTGATGTTAATTTGTACCTTTGTCGAATTGGACCAACATTGTTCTTAACCGAACCTACACATGAGTTGGTTGCACTTATTTATTTTTTTATCATTAACAATAAATGTTTGAAAGGAAGTTTACCGTTCTTGAACATAGAAATTAGTAAAGTTCATTTAAACAACCACATATCTACATATGTTTTCCCATGATAATCATATGAATCTCTGAGATCTAATCTTAAAGGAAGTTTAAGAAGAATACCTCAATAGCTAAACC
>JAOXJP010229735.1:0-24878 GCA_025762735.1 Platanus orientalis | reverse complement strand
TTCATGACACTTTTTTGACGATTCGGGATCTGCTGAACATTCTTTTTTAACAAAAATGCTTGGAACCAATCCTAACACGCGACGTAATACCCACTGATAGGATCAAAGAAAGATGCTAAAGATAATGTTTAATGGGTAGTTAGGATTATTAAAAATGTTTATCAGAAGTATAATCTGTTACGTTGGGATTGGCTGCTGAAAAATCTAATTCAGCAAATCCGACTCGTTTCTGACAAGTTGCTCATTTGATATATGTTACTTGTAAATTACAGTAGTTTCCGAGAAAGTAAAAAGAAATGAAATTCTCGGCAAATGAGATTATTGGGTGTACCTAATTTGTTGCCGTGCATTAGACCATTAGAGGGGTGCCCATGTCAAATTGTCAAACTGGTAGATTAACATTACACTAGCGGATAATCTTGTGGCCGATATTAATCCTGTGTTCGCATGGGTATCTGACCTGTGCAAGAGAAATGTGGGACCACTTTTTAAGTCTACATTGTGACACTCGTATCCAAGTTGAATTTTTAAATTTCTTATTTGTCTGTTTTGTTTTTTAAAAAGTGGATAAGATTGTTGATGAGATTTGAAGACGCAGGAGGGAAGGGCCCTTTTGCGTCCACCAGATGATCCGCACCCTAGCTCTGACCCTTGGATAAGACGACTTTGTACAGCTTTAATGGGATTCTGAAATGCGGCACCTGCACACACTTGGAAACAGGGTTAGGGGCATGTGGCCAGCATCTCTCCGGCCTTGGGCTATCCGACGGTCAAGTTAGGAAAGTGTCAAAGAGATGAAAGGAATCAGCCTGTTTAGCTGCAAGAAGGAGAAGTCATTTTTTTCCTGTTTTTTATCACCTGGCGAGGGAGACGAATCCTCTATTATAGGCTGGGTTCTGGGCACATCTGTAGCGAAGACCACGTGTCGCTGACTCAGTGTGTTTGATGTCTCACGCATCTGCTCATAATTGCGGCCCATGCCTTCGTACTTTGCTTCCTCATGCGTCTGCTCATAACCACCCCCACGCCTTCGTACTTTGCTCCCTCATGCGTCTGCTCACAACCACCCCCGTGCCTTCGTACTTTGCTTCTTTTCTGGCACTACTACCCCTTTTCTAGTACCGTCAGACCGGTTGTAAGGGTTAGGTGGCCCATACTACATCTCGAGGATCGGTTCTCGGGGGTTGCCTCGTCAGTCGGGCTCAGTCGGGGATTGTAACCCTCCCGAGTCTTTGGGCGGTCACGCGTATTGAGTCATGCGGGCTTGGATAGAGATCCCTGCTCGTGTCGTCGGGGTGTCTGGGGTCCGGCGCCATTCTGGCTCACCGGGTCTTGCCCTATAAGTCGAGATATTTTCGGGTCGAGAGTTTTTTTTTTTCTCTCTCTCTCTCTTTTTTCTTATCAGAAAAGATTTCAAACTGGTGGTGTTTAAAACATACAGCCGACGCATGGTGCAGAATCAGTTGGAAAGTATTTTGTACAATAAACTAGCCATGTGTTTGCTGTATGTTAAAGCCACATGGACTCGGTGCAGCACCTGATTCGTTCTCTTATTTGGGTTTAGGCTTGTTTACATTAAAGCCAATTAGTGTTCAAGACAAGTCCTTGCACACTGATATACCGAATAAATCCAACTTGGTTTAATCAGTTCAATTTTAATCTTATACCATATTATCTATAGAATGGATTTAGTTCATACTTTTATTTATCATTCTCAAAAAACTCTCGAAGGACTTCCATCTATTGAACGTGAAAAAATTCATTTTCAGTGACTTGGGTTCATTGTCATACATGAGATAGCAGCAAAGTGCCCATTCATTGCACCACTTAAACCCGACTATGGTCCAAGTTTACGTTGTCTTAAAGTCAGGCCCTGGACCCGTTAGGCCAAAAATTTGGGGTTTGACCAAATTTTGGGCTGGCTTGGGCTAGGCTTAGACTGGCTCAACTCTGTACACAACCTTAGTGACCAGCCCGTGGAACGCTATTAGTCTGCTACGTGGAAGATTCCTGGGCTACATAGATTACTTTGCTAGGTGATCCACCTAGCAAACCCGTACCAGACGCATCGTGAGCGTGAATCACCCAGCATACCTGTGACCACACGCATCGTGAGCGTGCATCTGAGGCAAATGAGAGGGACGAGGTTTTGCAAATTTGACAAATATTCACTGAATTTTGATGACTTTAAGCAAATGAAGATGGTAAGTATTTACTTGTTATTCACTTTATGAAAGACATAGAAATCGTGACCAAATGTTCTGTCCAAGAAACCACATGGAAAAAGAGGTTTGGAGGGTCGAATCCCCATGACAGCATTCTGCAAGTCGATGCCTGCACCTGTGGTGCAGGTCTTGCATTATGGTGCAACAATCTGCAGGCCTGGGTGGTGGAAATAAAAAGACTGTTGAAACTGGTTTTGCGTGATTGAAGGGAAACACCACAATCGCGCACCACAGACAGATGCACGATTGATATCCAAAACATGTCATTTGCCATAATAAAAAAAATATATGTGATTAATCTCCAAACATGTCATTCGCCATCACACTGACGTGTGCGATTGAAACCAAAATCATCTCAATTGCACATGCCCGAGATACTCGTGCATTGAGAAAAATCTCATTTGCGTACCACGGAATTAGAAGTTGGAACTCCAACTCTGTCAATTAAGATTGTTTTACACAACCATGACACCAGAAGATTCTTAAACATCCAAAAGACCAATGGAGACATAAACTCAGGAAAAAAGTTCTAATATATATATGTTTTAGGGATAATACATTCGCATTTCAAAGAGGGCTCTTCATGCAATAGAGAGTTGTATTCACAAGGACTAACTCAGTTGGTCCAAGGATCTATAAATTCCACCAAGGAACATGGAATCTGTTATACAGAAACCTAGATCTATGATCATGTGTAGCAAACAAGAAAAGAGAAATTAAAGCAGAAAACAATTGCACAACAAGAGCAAGACAATTTACGTGGTTCAGCTTGAAGCCTACATCCATGGGCAAAAACGTAGAAGAGATTTCACTATGATTGAAGAATAGAGATTACAATGAACAGTGTGACTACACAAAAATCGAAAAAACCCCAAATATAAACCCCCAAAAACCCTAATCTCCACGGGTCGGATCCGGACCCCAAATCAGATACAAAATAGGTTAAAAATTTTTGGTTGAGGGCATTGCCCCTGGTGTTTTCGGGTCCTATTCAGGTTTTTCGGATCGTCATCCCGGGTTGAATACAAGACATTAACCCAATAGAATCAATATTCTTTCCACTTTGATTTTGATCTTTCAAAGTTTTCAAATTCTTACTTTCAAGTCTTTGGTAAGTTGAAGCCCTTCATCTTCTCCATCTTCTTTAAGTTCTATCATAATGCAAAATCCTCTTAAAAAGATATCATAAAAGATTGTCTTGAAGATATTCGTGGATAGGTTAGATTGGTGTAAAATTTATCATTGATGCTAAACAAACTCTGTAAGAATTTAGATAAGTCATAAAGAGTCAAAAGTGTCATATTCTTTATTTTACGCAACTATGAAACTTGAAGTTAATTAGAGGTTTACAAGGGACAACCCCAGTGATTTTCTCCAATCTTTTGGAGATTTACAAGTGTTGATCCCCGACCATCCTCCCAATCCCGTGTCTTTACCCCACCCCAAACGTCTCTCTCTCTAAACTTCTCTATAACTCTTCTCCTTCTTACCCCTAATTCTGTCTTTCAACCTGAAACCAGATGGAACTTGGTGTGCTGGAGAACAGAGGCCATTAAGTGGCCAATGGGGAGCATCACAACCTGACAAGTGATTTGGAGCGATGACAATTTTATTTCACATTTTATGATCACGTTGTCATCAAGACAAAATATGAACGTGATCACTTTCTTGCCAGTTTTGGGTAGCTCAACAACTTATTCTTTTGAGTCTTTCAATGAGAAAAGGAAGAGAGAGATGAAGCATTCTTTTTTCTTAGCTCCCAAAACCATTTTTTGGATGCTTAGTGTTTCTTTGCTCTGACCTCTGATTTTCCTCTGCTATTGTTCATCTCAGGGGAAAATCCATCTCCATTTCCTTGGTGGACGCTCACACTAGATTCGGTAACTCTTTCTCTCTCTCTCTCTCTCTTCTGTAATTTTATCAGGTTTAAATTTGTGTTCATGGATGCTTCTAGGGTTTAATTTCCTGATTTCATGTTTAGTCTTTTCTTCTTCATAAATTCAAAACCAGCATTGATAACCAGTCAAATCCTTGCTTTTAAAATCTGTGCAAATTGAAATGATAATTTGAAAGTATTGTAAAAACTGAAAGAATTTGTTTATATATGTATTTTCATAGTCTTTTTTTTTATTTTATTTAAATTTTTTGAGAATTACATGTATTCTACTCTCTCTCTTGATTTTATCCTGTACTTGCATGGTGGAAGCTAATCCCGTTTTAGCATCTTCTATAGTGAGAGAACCCTTTATTTCTAAAATACCGCAGAAGGTCAAGCAGATAAGATTCATACCATAAAGATGACATACCCTAAGCCGTTTAGGGCCATTCACAAAATAGAAACAGAACAATTGCTCCATAAATCGGGTGTAATTTGTTTATAAGGGTATAATTATCGTCCAACAGCAACTAGATAACCAACTCGCCAATGGGCCTCATCTAGGATCTAATCTTCGGCAACCCATGGCATTAACAAATCGCCCCTTGGTTAAACCAAATCCACCACAGGTTATCAAAATGGTCCAACCATATCCTTGACTATGAGTCAACTGACCCCTTGGTTAAACTAATTCCAATGGTGGAAGAGGTCCATCCAAACATGGCTATAATGATTATACATTCCTGTATGTACTCTCAAGAAGGAAAAAAAGGCAATGGGTAAGATTAGAGCCATGGAGTGTGAAACTTACACGTTTATGATCGAAACTTAATTGGGTACCCGTGTCTGGGTTCATCTGCTTGTTGTTCCCCACATAAAATAATAAACCGACTCTCTAAAAGTTGGGTGATTTGAATATCAAATATTCACTAGGGTTATGGATAGATAATTTGTTTCTGTTATATAGCCCCTGTTTTATCCAGCACAAAGCTGGTGATGACACCTAAAACAAAAGGTGGGTAAAATAGGCATTCAAAAATCTAAATTTTAAAATCCTAAAATACCCTTTGTCGTCCACCTTTTTTCCCTCAAATACCTTCATGAGAAATTTCACTTTGAAACTAAAGTTTTTTAACCATTGAAGTGGAGCTCCCGTTGATTTTTGGGCTCAAAATCTTTCCTCCGTTCAGCTATCATCTTCCATAGAGATGCACTTACAATAAACGTGCTGCATGGGCCTGTTAGATCTTCTACGACAAGGATTATCGTGGATGTGTGTCATAGATAAATCTATCCATTAAAAGTTTGAATCGCTTCTTCATGCTTTCTCCTCCATTTCTGTGATTTCTTATTGAATATCAATGATGCAAACAAAAAACTCCCGACAATCTCCTTCAAATTCCTTAAAGGTGGTTTCTTGCTATGCGTCTTTACTTTTATCCCCTACTTCAGACTCCTCATGTCTATCGGCTTTTCCTTGTCAGTCTGTGTAAAAAGAAAGCGTGGTTTGGAGAGAAGATAGAAGGAAGGAAGGAAGGAGGGTATTTAGAAATTTAATATATTTGTTTTTTAATGTCTATTTTGCTCACCTTCTTCTGTTACATGGATACACGGCTTGCAAATGAGCTGAGTTCAGCCGCCAATGAAAATGTCACACCTGTCCACGCATACGGGAGGGACGAGAGACAGATGAAACTCATGTGACTGAGCTCCGTTTATGTTTTATTATTTTTTATTCAACTTCAAATCAAAGTGGTAACCTTTTAGTATTATTTTATTCAATTTCAAATCAAAGAAGCAACCCTCATTTCCTTAGTCCTGAGCCTGGCTTCTTGAAGCTCTGGATGATTGAGTCATGAGTGCTGGTGACCAGAGGATCCAGAGCAATGGAAGAAGCATTGAGAGACTTCTAGGAAGCCCCGTCAATGCTTCAAAATATCGTGAGAATTAAGCCGAAACTTTCACACACCTTGAACAGATCCCCTACAGATTACGAAAGCTGAATGAGCAGAGCAAGAAAAGGTAGGAATGTTCTCCTCAAAGCCAGATGAAGGGATTATTGATTTTTGAACTGGTCTCCAATATAAAATCCTTAGAAACTTGTAAATTACTCGTCTTGGATTTCAATGTTGGTAAGGAAAAGAGAAATCTGATTGGATAAAAAAGTGGCTTTGAAGCTTTGAACTGTTACAAACTTATGCCCTAGAACCCTCTTTGGAATCCTATAAAAGAGACTTACAAAGAAGATGCACAAAAAGCAGCCCAATAGAATCAATCCAACATCTTATCACTCGACAAAACCAATCCCTGACTCTTTAGCATTCCTGTCTGGCACGATTGAATAAAATTAAACAAGCCAGTGAATAATCCTAGGGTCCCTCTAAAGACATCCCGGTTCTGGCGGAGGTCAGCGTTTTCTCCGACATCTGAAAACCAAGTCATGAAGATAAAGACCTCTAACACAATGTCATTTTCAAGGAACCATTGTGGCATATAAGGTTTGGAGCCTATAGATTCAATCCTTTCCCTTCAAGAGGGCGGTGACTCTAAGTGTCAAACGGACTCTAGGTCCAAGGGCAAGAAAAGAGAAAGAGAAAGAGAAAGAGAGAGATGGTCGCCATGCATGGGCCTTCTTTCTTCTTCTCATTTTCTTCCTCTGTCTTTTTTCCGTTCTCTGTCTCCTACTTGTTCCCTTTCTTCCCTTCTCCACTGAATGGGTTTTTCAACCCATTTAGGCCATATATAATGGTCTCAACCACTCTCACCCATGCTCACATGTGTCCACTTTCTGGTGAACATCAACTAACTAGGTCTTTCGCAAAGAAGCCCAGTCCTTTGCGGGCCAACTCCTTCGCTGGCCAAGTCCCTTTGTGAGCCAACTCCTTTGTAGGCCAAGTCCCTTCATGAGCCAACTCCTTCGTGGGCCAAGTCCCTTCGCGGTGTTGGGCCATGACAGGCTTCCTTTGCTATGCAAGTTCCGTCGTGATTCCGGACCCTGATGGGCCTCCTTCGTAATGGCACTTTCATTTCAATGGCTATCTTATCGTGATATGTCTTCTTCATGATGCACCTTCCTTTGCGATATGCCATCATCACGATCCATCCCTTCGCCATGCATCCACAGTGGAGGTCCAGCTTCCTTGCGATACACCTCCTTCATGGTGCACCCGTCTTTGTGGTGTGGTTCACTCACAGCCTTGGTTTCTTTCGCAATTCATTTTCTTCGCTATCAACCCAAGGTTTATTTGAACCATTGAAAAGGAATTTTGCAACCCAATGTGACTCGCGATGATGTGCACGTGTGAAAGGAAAAGTGTGCCTCAAGCGCCCTTCCCCTTCCCCTTATCCGTACCTGTGCTCGTGCGTGTGTGTGTGTGTGTGCAAGGTGCTATGCACCTTGCTACACCGTAGCACCAGCAAGA
The DNA here is from genome assembly GCA_025762735.1 of Platanus orientalis. Taxonomy (NCBI): domain Eukaryota; kingdom Viridiplantae; phylum Streptophyta; class Magnoliopsida; order Proteales; family Platanaceae; genus Platanus; species Platanus orientalis. The sequence continues at coordinate 17,355 of JAOXJP010229735.1, read as the reverse complement.
GAGAGTGGAGCTCTCAAAATACACAAGGTGGGTGAAGGGAATATCTTATAAACTATTTTCTCTTTTTGTTTCTTTTCAATGTGGGATTATTTCCAAAACATAGTTTTTTGAACATTTTGAAAACATAACAAAGAAAACGGTTTTAAACGGAAAGCTTTTAAAGGATTTTAATGCCTTCCATTTTCAATAATCCCCCACTTTTTAAATTTTTTTTTGAAAACAAGTACTATGGGAAATAAGTGAGCTTGCTGAGCACCAGTGCAGGGTGGAAGTCCATAGAACCACCACCTTATATAACAAACTGTTGTCTATTTGAGAACATAGTGGAGTATCCTGGAACTATTATCTCTTTGACAAACCCAGTTTATTAAACGCTAGGTCCTCTAGAGAGGGTTTACACTTCTTGAGGTTAGAACTTTAAAGTCTATGCTTATCCTGGATTTACTGAAGGGCTTTAAAGACGACCTTAATCTCATAGGAAGTGACTAGCTCCTACCCTCAGAAAGGTGAGTATGAAAATTGGTGTCAAGTACCTAACTTTTTAGTAATGTACTCTTCTGAGATCCATCAAGAGCATGTTTCAACTCCACTAAGAAATGTTTCAATCCAACCAGGGCATTTTCATCCCATATAAGATATATTTCAACCCATTAGAGCATATTTCAACTCAACTCAACTAGAGTATGTTTCAACTCACCCAGAGCATGTTTCAGCTTAACACGGGTGTTGTTTTAATCTAAACTGAGTCCTCAAAAAACTTATTAAGAGAAACTGATTGTAGTCCTAGACTTGCCATCTTACTCAGTTCTCAACCTTCCATCTACAGTCCTAGACTATAGGCTTAAAGCACTATTCTACAGTATTTCCTTCTATGGCAATGCCATAGGAATGGTTTATAGTCATGAAAGTGACAGTTATGCTTTCTAGTAGTACTAACTCATTTATCCATTGAACCTTCGGGTAACTTAAGTTGGTTTCTCATTGAATTTAAAACAGCTAGGTTGGGTGTCCATTAACACCACCTTCTAGGTCTATCTGATCCTTTTGACATTTGGAGATAAAATCCCCAAGGCCTTTTCATAGAGTGGGTTAACCATCCTAGATGGGACTACACTTCAGATAGCCCTTGGCATATCGTGCAGCAACCCTTCAAACATTAATGTCTTTTAGATAAGGCCTAAATTATTTATTACATGATTTTTTGACATTTTTATCCATCAAGTGCCTCCACTTGAATTTTCAAAGTAAGTGTCCTTCTGGTATATAAACCTAGATTACCAAACACAAGTGTCCCACAAGTACTTAAACCTGAACAAATATATAATGTACATCACAAGCTTTAGGCACACTGTCTTGGTTCACCAAACACCAACTCATCTCTCAGTTACAAACTGAGTTCCACGTGATTATGGACACAAAATTGACACTATTGTACATTAGATCATGGTCTGAACGTATCAAATGGTCAATGCTTATAAACATATGTATTAATGCTTCCACTGATATCACCATTGCTTACCAGCTGTCCCTAAATAGGATTTCTAGCTCTGATTCCCAAGGAATAATCCACACACTGCTTTAGGATTTCATAGAGCTTTCTTCCTATCTTAGCAGTCACGGGTTTGGATTTAACCAAACCCTCACTACAGGCATCTTTGATGTGTTTACAAACACTAGTAGATCTATTCTAGATAGACTTCATGGCTACTCATATCCTATATACATATGAACTAAACCTTTGACAATTTAATGCTAGTCGCTTGTTCATCTTATGTATCTACTCCAATAACCTCTTTCAAGACTTTTCTGGACTCACACAGTTCATGGCTTACTAGTGGCCATTCACAATTGAGTTTTTAGATATTGAGATCTTAATCAGCTAATTACTGATCTCCATATTAGCTTTTGCCAATATCATGGGTTTTACTACTGAGACACACTCAATCATGTTGAGCTTTTTACTAAGAACTTTCTCAAAATTTTCATGATTATGTACATCAATCTATTTTGTCCCAGTAGATAGACTTACTCTATAGAAGTCAATGGCAACCCTAGGTCTTTCATGTCAGTCATTGACTAGTAGACCCTTGTGTCTTAGACACTACATCACATGCAACTCTCACTTGTCCTTTCAAACAAACATTGCTTTACTTAGATTCCAAAACCATTTCCATTGAGAGTACTACAACACATCATGCCATGATTCAATGTTCTACCTATTCTACTCTAGGATTTTCAAACACTTTCACATCATTTCCATGCATGACACTCTTCTAACTATCGCATGTGATGTCTTTCTTAAGTTTATCCTTTTAGGAAAACTTCTCGAATCATTTGATTTAATAATCGAAATTTCTTACATAGAAATTCAATCTAATGGATTTTACCATACTTAGAGCATCCATAATTGAACTAAGTTCTTTCGTCTAATGATTATATTAACAACAACAATAATGACCAATCAGTCAACAGAGAACATAATCATTTATCATACCATCAAAATTGAGTTTCATCTGAAATCTCATTTCAACTTGATTGGTACATACCCTACTAGGAAGATCCATCATGCTCTTCTAAGTGTGCAATCAATTCCATCTACCATTACAATCATGAGGATTACATCATCCCTCACTATACAATAGTGCACTACTACGTGGTCTTATGGTAGACTTGGTTCTCCTTCTACTAAAAACAAATTTGCTTAACATTTTTCACTCTGGCATCCATCTGAGGTTCTTGGTTTTCACCTATCCTCAGACACACTGGTGTTCCTCGATATAGACCTCATTACCCCCACTATTTCTGAGACTTACTTAAACAAATGTGATCTCAATAGATTCAGAACTTGGACTCATTCAGTCCTTAGGGGAAGGTATTCCCAGAATACCAATCTATACAAGATTTATTGCTTAATATCCATCAAACGCTTAGTTTGTTCCTCTTTGTCCAACCTTGGAGGCTTGCCTAACTAACATAATCAATCTTATGGATTTCCTCCATGTCGATATCCAATATAGAACTTCCAAAACATAGGAACACTCACAAGCCATTATTTGGTGTAAACGGATCATTCTAAACTCTTCGCTTAGACTCTCATGTCTAGTCATGGATTACCATTAAGCTATAACTCACAAAAAGTGTCAAGCGTTGAAATCCAGTCATATCTGTCCTAGACAGAATTAACTAGTTCTGAATCCTAATGTTCTCTTAGATCTTAGGATCTAACTCTAGAGTTCTCAAAATATAAAATTCCTACCTTGTATTTTTAAAATTAATAATATTATCTTACCCATGTACTTACCACTATGTCCCAAGTTAGTATCACTAGATTCGTACATATCAGACACACTGAATGCCCAACAATGAACACATAATGACGGGTCAATTAATTAGACTTCAATCCCAATGATTCAGTCATCACTCATAAGAGCATCCAAGATGAGCACACTCCTGTTGTCAAAACATATAAGACATCTCATCAAAGTACTAGCCTCTCAGGAATTACAATTCAATAGAGTCTTATCTAGTGGCCTAGATATAGAGGAACTAACAATGATATGTTTAGCATCACACCCCCACTAGTTTGTGGGAGCCAAACACATTATTGACATTTGTATATGTCAACTCCTACTAGTAGTTATATACACATGTCACCTCTTTCAGTTTTGATCCTAGATCAACTGTTGTAAACGCATCATCTTATTTTATATGCCTTATCACAAAGTGTCGTTTTCAAGAAGACGATGGACATAAGTCAATTTAATTGATTTTTCACAACCATAAAAGTTGCTTAACCCTACTACCTCATTAAGGTTTTCATTCTAGCTTTTATGTGTTCTATGTTTCTAATTGATAAAACAAGTCATGGTTGGACTTACAAACTCAAGGCACCTAAGGTCCTTCACATGACTCTAACACTTGTCTACATTTATTAGGGATTCCCAATATGATACATTGACAAGTCCTTTGACTTGTCTTGACCCTATGCATCATATTTGAAACCGACCAACAAAGGGCATCTTGGTTCATAAGTTAAACCTTTGGGATCTAGCTTTTTACTGAGTATGCAATGTTGGATATCACCAACTGTCCTACCATGTCAGTTTCCTATGAAACTGTACTTAGTTCACATGACTTACATCAGTCATGCATTACCCTAGACCTACCACCCTAACGCAGCTTACAACATGTCTAATCATGCTCACTAAACACAATTGCAGGTGTGTAACACCCTACATGTTTAGCTTACTTTGAAAGTGAGAATTTAGCGGGTATGGTTAACCCATGTGAGGGACCCAAAACTGATATAGTATCCACTGTGGTGGGTAAATTAAAACCTAATTTAAGGGCGTAACTTGACATTTAAGTTGCCTATGAACATTGGGGATGAATCCAAGCCAAAAAGAACCAAAAAGGGCCAAGAAATTCAAAATATGGCATTTTGGAGAACTCCAAAAAAATTGGAGTGCTCAAGTTTTGTTGGAGCACTCAAAAATTGGATTTGGGGCGCTGGAGATTTTTTTTGAGCTCGAGAATCTTAGGGTCCTTTGGAGTGTTTTGGAGTGTTCGAATTAATTTGGAGCACTCGAAATTGTTTGGAGCGGTCAAAAATTTTGGACTAAAAAATCTGAAGAAAAAAAAATTTTAGGTCCGAAATGACTTTTTTACCCACCCTTATGCATGGGAAACCTTGTGTGACAAGGCTCAACCACAAAAATACTTCATTTAGGTCATTTAAAGTGATTATAACAAAGAGAGAAAGGGTTATGGAGATTTAGGAGAAAAGGGGGAAGTTCTTCCCCAAATTGAATAAGTTTCTGTTCCAACTTTGAAAATATGTTAGATTCAATGTTTTTATTCCAAGATCTAGCCTAAATAGGTATAGATTCCTATTTTTTTTTTACCATACTTTGTTTGTTCATAGAGAAAGGAGGGATTGGCAAGGACAAAAAGATTTTGGAGGAGATTCCACTTTAAGAAAAGGAGTAAAAGGCTTGGGTGAGTTGGATATGTTGTTTATGCACACTTTCCTTCTTAGGATCTTAGAATTATGCAAAATGATATTGGATTTTTTGGATTTACATCTATTCCATATGAGCATATTAATTGGTGACTTCCTTGATTTCTTGAGTTGTAGAGCTAGATTCTTGTGATAGAGTTCTTGTGGAATGGTTTAAATGGTCTTTAACATATGTGAAGGAGTTTGAAAGATTGATTTACATGGGTTGTAGGGATTGGAAAGGTTGTTAGGGTGAATATTGGCTTTTTCCTTCTGATTTCCTTTGAGTTCCTTAATTCTTGAATTCCACATGTTTGATAAAATGTTTCTTACTAATTTTCTATACTATTTACATGTTTTTTTGATGCCTTTGGATTCCTTGCATGAGTTTATTGTTTTCTTTAGTGAATTCCTTCAAATACATATTGACTTATATCAATTTATGATACTCTATTGATTCCCAGGCCAGAATATTAGAATTCAAGTGTAATGCATTAGACTTTGCATCATGTGGTAGCTTTTGAAGACATGAGCACGTTGTCTTTGGCATGTTTTTCTCTGCTATTTTCTCTGGGTCTTTTTACCTAAATTTCTATATGAGTTTTAAAGAACTTGAGATACTTGGTTTTTAACCTTTATGGAAGTTGGCATAAAACTATTTTACATTCATGAGCATCCCATATGTCCTTAGATTTGGGTCAAGCATCTTTACTTGCTTGTTGGCATGTGACCCCCTTTTGTTTGATTTGCTACTTCATTCTTTGGACCTTTCATGAGACAGGACATGTGAACAGGAAGCTTGATGCCACATGTGGTTACTATGAATACATGGGAGGTAATCCCTTTATTTACTTTTGAATCTCTTCAAGGGAGTCATCATCCGAAAGGGAAGAAAATGGTCCATATTCAATTTCTTATTCAATCCCAAATACAACCTTAGTTCCTCTTCCAAACCTTTTGATGATTTGTGATGTAGTTCTTTGGTTGATATTCCACTCTAATAACAGATTAGAAGATACCCTAGTTTGCATAACAATACAGGAGGTTTAGTGTTAAAGGAGGAAGAAGATGAGGAAGACGAAATGAGGAAGAGGAAGGATACTTGTAATCGTAGATTTTTCAGAGTGGAGGCAAAATCCTTTGAAATTGTTGATGAGGATGATGTCTTCACGATTATGGAAAGATGTAAGGGTCAGACCCATCATATTGGTGTCCCTATTAAGTTTATGGATAGGGTGTTGGAGTTTTTTTTACCTAGCTTAAAAAGGTTAAAGAGGAGGAAATGCAGGAAATGATAGGCTTTAAGGGTGAATTCCTTTTTCTCTCTAGGAGAGGAAATGATTATGAAAGATTCATCAAAATATGCGAGTGGAAACCCAAGCCTCGTAATCCTTTTGTAATAGTTCCTAAGGGTGAGGATGGCATGGGCTAGGAAAATTACAGAGAGATTATCTATTAAATGAGGCTGGGGGAGGAGTTTAACAATAGAGAAAATATGAAGGAGTTCCAAGTAATGGACATAGTTTTGCCTTTGAAGCCCTACTAGGTCGAACATCGCAACAAATAGAGGAACTAGAATAATATTATAGTCTGTGCTGTTTGGGGAGTTACTGTGCCATGGAAATCAGTTAGCCTTACAATATCCCATCGATTTAAGAACTAGAGCGTGAATGGGTATGCCATTCTCCCAAAAGGATTTTCATCAAATAGGGCTCTTTTTGCTGCAAGCAATGAAGCCGATTATACACAAAATTCTTCATATTGGCCATATTCGTATTGGAAATGGTGCAATAACATTTCAAAAGTGGTCTCTAAAGATGTCTACTATTCCCATCCAGGCGGTGAGAGGTCAGAGATGGATCCATATTTGAGGTCTCCCTCTATCGAAGTGGAATGCTCAGGTGTTTAGGGAAATTGGTGCTAAGTTCAAAAATCTTCTTGAGATTGATCAACAATTAATGAATGTGGCCATAATCGCTGTTGTCTGGCTAAAGGTGGAAGTTGAGTTAATTGTCGAAATCTCCAGAACCTTGAGCTTAAAGACAGGCGAAATGTCATTCTTCCTGGTGATTAATATTGAATTGCTAGTTAAAGTCGTTCAAGAATTGACGAGCGATGGCAATGGAGGCGAAATTCAAAAATGACAAACAACTCAATTGGAGGTTAGGGATGACACCTTCCCAGCTGATGGATTTAGATTAGATTGAACAGTGGAGATCTCCACTTAAAAAAATCTCCCGCATCTTGCATTTGGGAACCCTAGGTTTCAAAATTCAAAATTTAAAATGGGATCTAAACAAGGGCTACAGGATAAGTAGGTGCAAACATAAATTGGGAAAGAGGGAATTGGAAATGGGTCTCGATTAATGATGGAGCGAACCAAAAGGGCGGGCTGTCGGGTCAGTTAGGTGGTCCAAACAATGGGGAAAACCCTAAAATAATGGGAAAAACATATTAAATGGGGGTCTCTCGATCGCCCTCAAAATCTTGGGATGAAGATATCTCCTAATGGGGTTAAAGGCTGGAGTGGATATAGGAAGGGGATTTAAGAAATATTCGAAGAACAACATGTTATCAATGGGGAAGGGAATTGTATGGGATTGCAAGCAAACCAAGTGGAAGCTTTCAAAGCTTTAACCTTTTGAGCCCAAAATCGGGTGATGGAAAGTAAGGAGCATCAATGGCCAAAACGACTCCAATTGCTTTTTTTTTTTTTTTCAGAGGCATCAAATACGGGTGTGGCATCCACTTTGGAATCGGTAGGTTCAGGTATTGTTACACCAATGGTGGTTCCTAATTTCCCTTCAATCGTGGTTAACCCACCTTCCTCTCCCGAAGAATCTTTGGACACTGATGGAATATGTAGTGACCCCCTGGGTCTAGGGAATCTTAGGAATGGCTATCAATCGGACCAATATCAGGATGAAGAAGACTCGGATGTTGAATACAGGACGAAGGAGAACCAATATTTTGAAAGAGACATGGAGGTGGATTTGTAGGCTTTCTTCACACCAGGGAGGTACAATCGTTTAGTTGAATATGAAGATTCTTTATATTCGATGCAGGAAGAGGAGCCTCGAGCATTAAACTCTAGAAATTCATTAGGGGAGCAAGGGTCAAAATCATATACGATTGCTCACAACAATGGCAGCAGGAAGATGAGCTTTGAGGGGTATTCAGGTCCGGCTTCAAATCCTCATGGTCTCTCTAGTGGTCCAAGTAATTATAAATCCTCAATCCAAAAATCTTTTTAAACTCTTTTGTTCCTTCCTCTCTTCCCCATCACTCTACTGTTGTCACTTCTATATGTCCCTCTTCTATTGGATGCTGTGAATCCCCAAAAGTGCAGGTTACGAATTTGGATTGCCAAAACTATATGGGGTTAGTGGGGAAATGAAAGGCAAGGGAATTGACTAGGGGGAAGATAGCTAGAAAAGAAAAGTTGACCATGTGGTAGAAAGCATGGGGCTGAAGGTGGTGGATGGGAATGTAATAGAGGTTAAATTATCCGAGTATATGGATAGGAATGAATGACAACGTGGTTGGAGTGAATGAGACAATTGGAAGCAAGAGAGCTAGTAGGGGAAAAAAGATGGTTGAGTCATGAAGATAGTCTCTTGGAATGTCTGAGGTCTCAGGGGAGTAGAAAAAAGGAAAATGTTACGAGAATGTTTTTCCAAATTTAAACCGGATGTGATTGTTCTCCAAGAAACTAAAAAAGAGATTATGGGTGATAGATTGGTGAGGAGTGCTCTGGGCATGGGGAGTACTAAGTGGTGTGCCCTTCTGGCTATTGGCATCTTTGGTGTGATTCTTTTGGCTTGGAACTCGGAGATTGTTAAAAAGCTTGATGTGTGGATTGGCATGTTCTCCATTTCCCTTAGGTTGGAAGATATAACAATTGGGGTGGAGTGGCTTTTTATAGTTGTGTATGGTTCGTCAATTGCCAAAAATAGAGGTGAGTTGTGGGAGTAATTGGGGGTAGTCCGTAATGCTTAGGCTGGGCCTTGGGTGTTGGGAGGTGATTTCAATGTGATTAGATTTATGCATGAAAAATCCCCTAAGGGGCAGGTGAATAGAAGCATGAGAGACTTTAATATGTTTGTTCACAACTATGCTTTAAGGGATAGCCGGATGACTAATGCAAATTTTACTTGGACAAACGGCCAAGATCTCCCTATTTTTTGTCACGTGGATAAATTTCTAGTTTCTTACTATTGCGAGGACTTCTATCCTCGGTTTTCTAAGGAAGCCTTACCGAAACTCATCTTGGACCATTGGCCAGTCCTTCTCTCAACTGCTCAAATGGATTTTGTGCATTCTCCATTTAGATTTGAAAATATATGGACATTGCACCCTTTCTTCAATGAGTGCATGGAAAGTGGTGGAATGAATGCGCCGTTCAGGGTTGGAAGGGATTTTGTTTTATGAAAAAGCTCCACTATGTGAAGATGAAGCTAATTGATTGGAACAAAAAAACCTTTAGAAAATCAATGTTAAAAAACAAAAGATTTGGGATGAAATAAAGGAGATAGATAAAAAGGTGGAGGACAACGGGCTTCTTGAGGTTGAAGATGCAATAAGGAAGAAGTCTTTTTCAAGGGAGATGGACGAGGCACTTAGAGGGGAGGAAATTTATTGGAAGCAGAAAGCTAAATGCAAGTGGCTTAAGGAAGGAGACAACACAATATTTTTTCACAAAGTGGCTAGTGTAAAGGAAAGGAGAAGTCTAATCACTAGAATGGTTATCAATGGAATGGAAACTAATAATGGGGAGATGATTAAAGATGAATCCATTAGGTTTTTCTCCAAGTTATATGCCAAGGAAGCCCAGGAGAGACTGATTATTGAAAATCTTTTCTCTTATTGTATGGAGGAAGAAGAGGCTTCTAACCTGGAAAGTGCTTTCTCTAAAGATGAAGTTAAGGAGGCTATATTTAGCATGGATAAAGACAAATCCCTAAGCCCGGATGGTTTTTCTCCTTTTTTTTACCAAGAATGTTGGGAGATTGTGAAAGAAGATCTTATGAAGGTTTTCAATAAATTTTACGGTAGTGGCACCATTAACAAAAGCACTAATGCTACATTCATTGTCCTTGTTCCAAAAAAGGAGAATTTTTGTGACTTTTCAGAATTTCTGCCAATTAGCCTTATGAGTTGTTTATATAAAATCATTACGAATGTTTTATCCATGTGAATTAAGAAGGTGATGGGTGGTTTGGAATCAACTTTTCAAGGTGCTTTTGTGAATGAGATGCAAATCATGGGTGATATTCTTATTGCCAATGAATTGGTTGATAGAAAAGAAAAAAAAAAAGAAACAATGAGCAAGGGTTGGTTTGCAAGATTGATTTGAAAAAGGCCTATGACAAGGTGGATTGGGACTTTCTTGTTTGAACTATGGAAAGAAAGGGATTTGGGAGTAGATGGATCAAGTGGATAATGAAATGTCTTGATCATCCTCATTTTTTAGTGATGATAAATAGGGTCTCAAAAGGATTTTTTCTCTCCTTTCACAGATTAAGACAAGGGGATCCTTTGTATCTATTCTTATTTACCATAGTGGTGGATGGTTTTAGTGTTTTGATGTAAAATATTGTTGAAGGTGGAATCCTTAAGGGTTTTAAAGCTAGCCACAATGGTCCCCTAATCTCTCATTTACAGTTTGCGGATGATACCATTTGTTTTGTGGAAGCAAACATGAAATAAATATCAAACTTAAAGATCATTTTAAAGATTTATGAATGTATCTCAGGTCTTAAAATTAATATTGAAAAATCTTGCATGGCCGGAATTAGGGTGGAAGATGTAGCCTTAGCCTCTTTTGTGAATAGTTTTGGTTGCAAAATGGAGAAATGGCCTCCAAAATACTTAGGCATGCCTCTAGAGGCAATCCCCATGCCTCCTGTTTTTGGGACCCAGTAGTACTGAAAAGAGTCAACAAGAAATTGGATGGCTGGAAGAAGTCCTATGTATCTTTGGGAGGAAGAATCACTTTAATAAATGCCACAATGGCTAATGTGCTGGTGTATAACATGTCCCTCTTCAAAATGCCCAAAAAGGTTAAAATGGTTTTGGAGAAAAGGTAGCGGGATTTCCTACGGGATGGTAACAAGGAAAGGAAGGACCACTTGGTCAAATGGAAGGATGTTTGTAGACCTAAAGAGTTTGGTGGGCTAGGCATTGGCATCTTCAAGAAAGGAACCTAGCACTATTAGGGAAGTGGCTATGGAGATTCTTTGATGAAAAATGCAATCTTTGGGAATCCATTATTCACATTAAATATGGGGTGGATAGTAATAGATGGAACTGCTCCCAAAGTATATCTCCTAATATGTCTTTCTTTTGGAGACAAATCATCCAACTTTATCCTTTGTTTCTTTCTCATATTCGATTGGTGGTGGGTAATGGGAAATCAATTTGCTTTTGGGATTCTTTTTGTTGGGGGGGACCAATGTTTGTCAAAAGCCTTTCCTAGGCTTTTTAGATTATCTAACCAAAGGAATGCAGTTATTGCCAACATTCTCTCCCCTTCCTTATGTGGCCATGCATGGAACTTGACTTTCATGAGAGATCTTTTTTATTGGGTAGTTGTTATTCTTGCTCCTGTCATTGCTAAGATGGAAAATATTTATATCTCCAAGTCCTTTCTTGATAAGAAGGTTTGGACCCTTAAGTCTTCGGGTTGTTTTTCTTGCAAATTCTTTTTTAAAGTCATGATCCCTAGCTGAAACCTGGATGTCAGCTTTCCTGCAAAAAGGATTTAGAAGCCCTTTGTCCCCCGTAGAGTGAAAGCTTTCTTATGGTCATTTGTGCTCAATCGCATTAATACTATAGATGTGCTCAAGAGAAAAAGATCAAATTTGGCCATCTCTCCGTAATGGTGTATTTTGTGCAAGCAGGATGCTAAAGCATAAAATCATCTTTTTATCCATTGCAAGTTTACAACGTTTATTTGGAATCACACTAAAGCTTTTGTGTCCCAATGGTATGGTGGGGGGAAAGGAAACCGTGTTAAGTTGTTTTGGGATTGTCTCATGCCTGGAGTGATGTGGGGTGTCTAGAAGGATCTTTAAAGCGAAGTTTAGCTCTAGAGAAGAGGTCATTCACTTAATTGGGCAAGAAGTGGGAAGCTAGTTATTGGTCCTCAATGAGTTCAAAAATCTCCTCATTTCTTTTCCTTCATGATTGGGCATCTTCCTTCCAATAGGGCATCCCAAGGCTAATAAAGTAGTGGCTACATGGATTCCTCCTTCGGAAGGGTATCTTAAACTCAACTGTGATGGGGCTTCTAAAGGAAATCAGGGTCAAGCCGGGTTTGGCTAGGTGATTTGCAATCATAACTCAAATGTAATTTGAGATATTTGTCGCTCCTTGGGAGTGTGCGATGCCATCAAAGCTAAAGCTATTAGTTTGCTTACGGGGCTAAGAGAGATCCGAAAGCTGAATTTGATGAATTATCTTGTTAGGGACTCAAAGGTTGTTATTGGGTAGGGTTGGAGGGGTTTGGGTTCCTAGAGTTTGGCTCCTATTATCTATGATATCTAGGAGTTATCTTCTTTTTTAGGTGTTGTTCCTTCTCATGTTGGTAGGAGTCAAAATAAACTAGCTAATTAGGGACTCCAATCCAAGTTGGTCTTTGGTGAGAATAGTCTTCTTGAGGGCAGTCAGTAGGGCTCTCCCCCTATTGTTGTATTTTATTTTTTCGATTTCCTCTTTTTAATAAAGTTCGCTATTTATTAAAAAAAAACATTTGGACATTTTAAATGATATACATATTTAGTATATACTTTACAAAAACATGGTTTTGGTTGTGAGGATTTGATATGATACCCCTATACGAGAATATGCCCTTTTAGGCTTAGACACTCCTAAGTGGGTTGGACCTTATAACCTTTATATGTGTATGGTCTTTATGACCCTGCAGACTCTTATATGTGTTGGCTAGACATAGGCATGTAGACCCTTATGTGGGTTGCCCTTCTTGGACCCAGAGACCTCTTTGTGGGTTAGCCTTTATAGCTTCAAGTACCCAATCACCTAGTCACATCAATAGGTGAAGACGACCCTAATAGTCTAATATGTGCATGCCTAGTATGGGATTTGGTTTTCGCACAATGAGTAAATCCCTTTGAAAAGAGACTTACCTATCGCAGAAAAAATCCCACACAATTAGGAGTTGCCACCATCCTTTTTATAGATGTGGATGGACATCGATTTTTAAAATGGTTTAAAAGGTCTGACTCCATGTTAAATTGGTCGACTTGTAGAGATTCTAGATAAGTTGTTCGATTATGAGTTGGGGAAGGTGTTAGACACTCCACCTCATCCTCTTTCGCGGTTCTGTACTTTAAACCCGTTATAGTCTAATGGTCAACTTGTTTTATTATCTATTCATTTCATTTATTGCTTTTTGTCTCATTTTATTGAGATTAAGGAGGGAATCCATATGCCATTTCTGCCAAAATTTTGGCAGCATAACGGTTGTAATATGGACCCCCTGGGGATGAATAATGATCTCCATGTCACTTCTTCAATAACCTAATAGTCCAAATATATAAAAAAAACACTCCAAATATATCATACATCTACAACATCATCACTGTCCACCTGACAACTCCGTATCTATCTTTGTCAACATCACATGAATTCATATCTAGATAAACATAAGTACTCCACTATATTTACCAATATTTACAGAACTTTAGAAATAATAAGTTATTTAAAGATTCTTTGAGTTATTCAATGCCATCCACATATGCCATACATTCACAACACTATTTTCATATCCACCACTCTCATTCACATTCATCATATTCATATAGTTTAAAAATGCATAAATTAAGTTGTCTAAATGTAATATATGTCGTACAAACCTTTCAATTAAGTGATCTACGCTATGCTATTAAAGTCAATGCTCCAAAGGTGAAACTTACCTTTTATGTTGTAGCTTATTTGTCATTTTTCATGTAACCAAGACAACAATAGATGTTAGTAGCACCATCTATAAGAATAATAAGAATAAAAAATAGAACTATACCTCTTTCCATTATTCAAAGTCGGAAAAACAATAAGATATTAAGTGCAATCAACTCTTTATAGTAGAAAGAACATGGTTTTTTCTTTGTACACTAATCATGCCTATAAAGAATCTTAGGTAAGGGTAAATTGGAATGTAATTAGTTTTGGTTTAGACTGACATGGAGTAGCTTAGGTTGGGCATGTTTAAATTAGTTTAGTATTAAACTTATTTACACTAATTGGCTCAATCCAAAATTGTTTTAGACTGATTCACATATGAATTTCTTTCTAGGCCATGAACTTCCATGATGAGAAAAAGAGATGTAAAAAAATGTGAAAGTCAACTACATAAGAGGGTATATAGCAAAGAATCAAATATATTATTGCATCAACAAATAAATAAAATATATAAATAACATGGGATGGAATGAAGATCAAAAGGAATTCATATGTTAAAAATTTACATACAGATGGGTACTTAAGCTATACTCATTTCAATGCACACAATTACAACAACACCTAAAATTTTCAAGGGGAAGAGATATACCTTCCCCCTTGTAGCACACAGTGTATGAAGCCAAGTCCTTGTATTTTTTAGCAACCAACCAGGGCAAAGACTGGGAAATATGAGATGTTTTTGATTTTAAGGATTAGCTGTAGAAGGGTAGGGGTTTGAAAATGGGAATGAGTGCAAGCTGAGGTTCTTATGTGCTAAAAAAAATAGACAATTGGGGCTGGAGAAAATTGGGGAACGATAGTGGGTTCTAAGAGGGTTTTGGCTATAAGATTTTTTCTCAGGTCAATCCAGGCTGCCCTTTTCTCTATTTGTTTGGGCGGTTTTATAGAGAAAAAAGTGGAGGATGGTGGGGGTTATAGGGTATGGAGTTAGGGTATGGCAGAGGGAGAAGTGTGATGGGGAAAGAAAATGTGAGGGGAAAGAGGGATGGGCAAGCAAGGAGGGAGACGTGGAGATGGGATGGAGGCGTGAGAGATGAGGGTTTACAGAGAGAGAGAGAGAGGTGTGAGGGATGGGTGTCGGCAGAGGGAGAGATGTGAGGGAGTGGAGAACAGGGTATGGGATGGAGGCGTGAGAGAGGAAGGTTTGTGTGAGAGAGAAGGAAAAAGGGGGAATCACGTAGAGCAAGAGAGTGGGAGCAAAGATGGGGGTTGCAGGGTATGGCAGGAGTTCTGTGAGGTGAGGAGCAGAAAAGATGGGGCGAGTAGGGAGAGACATGAGAGAATGGGAGAGAGGGGAAGCGGGAGAGAGAAAGGGAGCCAGAGGGAGTAGAGGGGGGGTCTGCCGAGTGGGGAAGAGAGAGATTGTGTGAGGGGGAGCAGGCTAGCTTGTGCAGAAGAGAGAGAGAGTGGGGAAGGAGAGAGAGAAAGAGAGAGGGTGCAGGAGGGAGTAGCAGAGAGAGAGAGAGGGAGAGAGTGCTAGGGAGAGTGGGAGATCAAAGAAGGGAGAGAGAGAGGGATGGTTGCTGGGGGGGAGAGGGAGGAGAGTGAGAGAAAGAGAAGAATCAGAGAGAGAGAGAGAGAAGAGGGGGGTACTTGATCTCCTATGCAGGGGGCGGCCAGGTCACCGGGGAAAGAGAGAGAAGAGGGGGAGGGTTTGCCTCCCTCGGTACGCAGGGGAGGTGGCTAGGAGGAAAAGAAAAAGAGGAAAAGGAAAAGGAAAAGGAAAGGGAGAAAAAAAAGAAAAAAAGGAAAAAAAAGAAAAAAGAGAAAAGAGAAAAGAAAAAGAAAAAGAAAAAGAAAAAGAAAAAGAAAGAAAGAAAGAAAGAAAGAAAGAAAGAAAGAAAGGGAAAAGAAAAGAAGAGAAAGGAAGAAAAGAAAACAAAAGAAAAATAAATAAGAAAAAATAACAATAATAAGAGAAAAAGGGGGGAAACTACACCTGAAACTGTATGTTCCTCGGTGTCCCCACACCACAGGCCAACACGAGGTGGTTTTATGGTTGCTTCTTTGGGGATACGAGGGGACAAACAAATTGGGTGCAGTAAAAATTAAATTAAACTAAATATATAAAAAAGAGAATATAAAAAAGTTAAATGCGTAAGTAAATAATACATAAATAAATAATAGAAAAAATATTTGATAATAAAATAACACTTTGAAAAATAAAGTACTATTTTTTTTATAAATAAACAAATAAATAAAAATGACGATGGGGACAGGGGTTGATTCTGATCGATTGAAATTGGCTAGATTATGAAGGAAGGTTGGGGACTGCTCTGCCCATCTGCTGACTTGAAGAGAAGCGCCAGAACTAGGAGTTGCACCAAAATTAGGTGCTTACAGTTCGTAAACTACTCTATGGTTTGTTTAAACTTATGAAAGGATAATTTCACCCTTATAGGGATAAGATTATAGTTTTACCCTTTAAGTGAAACATGGGGTGTTACACTCTCCTCCCCTTATAAAAATTCAGTCCCTAAATTTCTCGTACCTGAGTTTAGAAATAAATATGGGTACTTGGACTTTATGTTGTCCTCTCTTTCCCAAGTAGCTTCTTCGTCGGTGTGATTACTCCATAATACCTTCACGTATGTGATGGTTTTGGTGCATAACACTTGCACCTTGTGGTTGAGGATCATGATGGGTTGCTCTTCATATAATAAATCATCTCCAATGAACAATGGAATGTACTCCAAAACATGTGAAGGGTCTCACATGTATCTTCTTAACATAGCTACGTGGAACACATTGTGGACATGAGACAACTCTGGTGGTAGTGCCAAACCATAGGCTACTTCTCCCACTTTCTTTAGAATTTTGAACGACCCAATGAATCGCAGTTCAAGCTTCCCTTTCTTGCAAACCTAGTCACCCCTTTGGATGGAGAGATCTTTAGGAACACATGATCTTCAACATCAAATTTAAGATCTTTCATTCTCCTATCGGCATAGCATTTCTGTTTGCTTTGAGTTGTTTGAAGTCGGTCTCAGATCAGGTGAATCTTCTCTGTGGTAATCTGGACTAATTTTGGCCCAAGTAATCTCCACTCTCCAACTTTTTTCGAATAGATTGGAGTTTTACATCGCCTACCATACAAGGCTTCGAAGGGTGCCATAAGAATGCTCACTTGATAACTATTGTTATAAGTGAACTCAATGAGAGGTAGGTGAGTGTCCCAACTGCTCTTTAAGTCTAACACACAAGCCCGCAACATATCCTCTAGAGTTTGTGTGGACATCATGGAAAGGAAATCCGCGACCCACTTCGGGGTTGTTTGGAGCCGCCACCAACTCGGGTTTTTACAGACGGGGTTGGATATCTGCCTCCTTTTCAGGGGAAGGGAGGTTTTAGGATTTTTAAGGCCTGGGCTAGGCACT
>JAOXJP010229734.1:0-10898 GCA_025762735.1 Platanus orientalis | reverse complement strand
GAAGGCCAAAATTGACTTGGGTGGAGGTAGTAAAGAGGGACATGGCAGCTTGTAATTTAACGACAGATAAGGCCCTACACAGAGCGGAATGGCGGAACAGGATTCGTGTAGCCGACCCCAAATAGTTGGGATAAGGCTGTTTGTTGTTGTTTAAAGGACTATATAGTTGGTGGAGGAACATGTCAGACCTGGACGGACTAGATCCTCTCCATATTTGCCCCTCATCAAGGATAATACGTACCCATGATTGTGGATAAAAGTGCTAACTGACTTGGCCTTCTTAACCACCTTCTTCACTGAATTCTTCTTCTCATGTTCATTAGCATGAGATGCAATATGGGGGATCTAGACTTTGAGGACCTCATTATCTTCTCTCTCACTTTCTTGAAGTTGGTCCCTTTGTCTGTCACAAATTGCACTGCATTCCCCTTCCCCACCTCGCTAAGCTCATCAACCAATAGCTTGTAGATGTACTTGGTATCTTGGATAACATTGGTTGCTTTGATGGACTTGAGTAAAACCGTACGACCATCGCAATAGACCATAAAATTGATGATTGACTATCTAGTAAGACCAGTCCAACTATCACACTTATTGGTCACCCTATACTAAGCAATTGCTGCTTCAAGATCCCAATGGAATCATCCAGCTCTTTCTTCTCTTGGTCCTACTTCTCTCCAGTGCAATCATTTGTCTTTGTTGCACATGACTGAACCATCTCAATGATTATCTCTCATCTTGTCATCTATTGATGCTACCCTGAAATTTCCATGAATGTATTCATTTACAATTCTACCCTTTTTAGTCTTGCTACTCATCCATCTCAACATCTTCATCTTAGCTGCACTCATTTTGTGTGTCATCTCAACTGCTTAGCAATCTGCTCCTCAAAATTTGACTGGTCTTATAGCTGTCTTAAAAAATTTCCTGTTCAATTTTCATTTACATGCGTTGATCACACAGCACTGCATCTAATTCATATGCTATGTCGTAATTTGATGGCAACATCTTCATCAATCTCTTCCTTCACATGGATGATTGAGCCAAGATAATGAAAATGGTCACTCTTGGGTATCTCTTGGCCATCAAGATTAATTATTCCCTCTTTCCAATCGTATTTTTAGTAAAACTACACTATATATTCTTAGTCCAGCTGAAATCTATTTGATTATAAAATGCGCAGGCTAGTTCTGGCTTGGGTGCAATGGTAATGGCTTGGGCTGTCAGCGTGAAAACGCGGGTTCGAGTTTTGTGAGCAGCCACTTTGTGCAAAAAAGCCAAAGGTCAGGTCTGTCTCAGGTTCACCCCTCCCAGCCCCCGTAGTTCCGGGACCAGCACTGGGTAATGACCTTTTTGGGCTAGTTCTGGCAACTCAATGTTAGTTGGGCAAGTGCTTGGTCATTGAAAATTACTTACTGTAAATATTTAGTGTCAAGGTTTCCTTCAGTAATTGTAAGGGACCTTTTATTGATTTATACGGACAACAACAAGGTTCATTGGCTTTTATGAAATTTAGAATACTGTTGTTTCATGCATTTATTCTTACCCCTTTTTTTTGAACATTTCGTTTTCTTTTTTTAAGACAACTGCTTAAAACTTGTTCTTCATTCTCTTGTTGTCTTGGTCAGTGCTGTTTATTTAGTCGTGATAGGGGGAATATGTCTAAAAAGTATCTTTGACTGGAATTTTCATTATGATTAGGTAAGTTTTTCTTCAATGAAAGAATTGTGAATTTGTTTACTTGCCTTTGGCAATAATATCTATTGTAAGCCTCATTCTTGTTAATAGGCTAGATGAAGCTATGACAATATTTGGGAGCATGGGTCTTTTGCCATGACCTTGTGTTGGCACCCATGCCACCTCAATTGCTGTGTGTGAACTGTGAAATAGCAATTTTCAAGGGTATTTTTACAAATACACTTAGTTAGGCCCCAGTGCATTTATTGCATGCATGTTTACCAAAATACCCTTGGGATGCTTTTTCTTGCTTGGTGATTAAAGCGGCTTGGGTGGTGACACTAAAGGTAGCAGTACAGGTTCTAGTCTGAATGTTTGGCATGTTGTAAAGAGATGGATGCACATGGCAACCTTGATGTATAGATGGTTCATTTGATTGATTCATTTCTAAAAAGTTTTTCTGCATAGACAATGCAGCAAAGTAAGTTTGCTCAGACAGGCTTTTTGGCATGTGGAAGCTGAGGTGGTGGGCCCAAAGAGGTCCACTTGATTTGCCACTTAATATATATATACATACATAAATAAATAAATATATAAATCTATCTATCTATATATATATATACATATATATTTTCTTGCTTCTCTTTTATACTGAAAGAGTAGAAAGATGGCTCTTGTGGCATAGAAGAAATACTCCTCATGGCAAAGCATTACTGTGCTGGATCTTGTCCCATGGATAGATAGTGATGTAAAAAAATACACGGATACCTGCAAAATGGCCATCAATGCATGTTCCTTTTGCTGCATTGCCTGCAGGAACACCTGGCTCCTTTAGTCTTTGCCCTGTATTTGCTGTCACTGTAGAGCACTTACATTTTCTCAAAAAATTTATGAGATGCAGTCGGTTGCAAATCGAGTTGGGGTTGTAGAGCCTTTTTTGATGCGCATGGCCCATGGAGCACCAATGCACCTCTCAAATAAATCAAGGGATAAAAAGAAAGGGTTGCATAGCAGGTCTCTAAGCCGGAATGTTGCCAGTAATACCAGTATGCTTTCCGATGAGCAAATACTTCGTGTGTGTAGACGCTTTTATGTGGCCCTTATCTTATCAAGACTCGTGCAGGTAACTTTCTCGTCTTATCTCAGATAAATATATATTTTTTGATGTATCTTCTTTTTATCAAACACATTGATTTAAATAAACTAAATCTCTTTTATGATCATGGATGTGATGTCTACTGCATATGGATATGGATCTTTTAGTATGTATGATGTGCATATACATGTGATCATATGAGGATGTAACTTGCTCTTATTTTTTAAACTAGTTTCTTTCCCCTTCAGTCTCTTTTACAATGGAAGGTTGAATGCCATTTGGCTATTTCTTGTTGATTCCGCCCTCTTCATTAAGCTACCTAACCTACTATATATTTTCCCTTTACATTCATGGGAAAATTTTTCTCACCTATGTTTGATTCTAGATAGGATATTGTCACTGTTTTTATGATAATATATGTTTCATGCTGAAATGCAGGAGGCACCTGTAGCTGATGTTTGTGAAGCTTTTAAAGTGGCCAGAGGCATGGTTCAAGCGTTGCAAGAGAATGCTGGGAGATTTGCTTCGATGGTTTCTTTGTTTTGTGAGAGGCTTGGTTGGCATGATTTAGAAGGCTTGGTTGGCAAGTTCCAGAATCGGGTTTCATTTGGAGTGAGAGCAGAGATTGTAGAGCTTACTACAATCCCCTATGTTAAGGTCTCTTTCTGTAAATGTTTTGTTATCCATACTTGAAGAATAGTTAAACGACATTATTTTTGGTGTTTTTGGGTTTATGACTTCCATTCTTTCAATAGCAGATTGACCATTTCAGGCATTTCATGTCTTTTAGGGTTCTCGAGCTAGAGCACTCTATAAAGCTGGCCTGCGTACACCTCTAGCCATTGCAGAGGCATCCCTTCCTGAAATTGTCAAAGCTCTTTTTGAGTCTTCCTCATGGGCTGCAGAAGGTGAAACATTATTGGACCGATTTATTCCATGGTTTCTTTTGTTCATAGTTATGATCATTCAATTATCCTTAGACATTTGTGAGCTCCATAAGTAGAAATATTTTGTCTATGGAATGGAAGAGTATGAAAAATAACATATGCTTTGATTAATGAGTAGATCTACGACCAGTGACATATATGTTTTTTAGTTTCTTAAAAGTTTTGGTTCAGTTCTGATCCCTTATGTCTTTCCTTTGGGGAAAAGCCAGATATATAGTTTTGTTTTCATATATATTAGGGAAGCAAGTTGCCTTGATGGTATTAAATTTTGTAATTTTGACCCATTTTCTAAGGTGAAAAACATTTCTAACAATGTCTCTTGTTCTACAATTAGGTTCAGGCTTGTAGAAAATTTTCTTTAAGTTTTTTTAATAATTTTTTTGGTATTAACAGGCTTGTAGCATTCTAGTGTAAGCTATTTTGTTTTTTCATAAAATTAGATAAACATAAAAAAATACTATAATGGTAAGACAGAATAAATAGGAAAGAAACAATCTCACTCATTCTATATGTCGTACTTTTGTGACCCTTAATGTGACCTAGATGGTTTAGTTGGACTTTTGTATCTCTATTAATGTGTGTGGTGTACATGAATGAGTACGATAGATAGCAAAGGCATGCAAACCAATACACATACACATAATTTTAATGCCAACTGATCTAGTGTTAAAATAACTGGATCAAGGTGAATTTGGAAATTTGCTCGAGCCTGAAGCAGAGACTAAAATTCCTATGTTGGTACCTCTGGATAGTGAGCTTCTTCTTTGCCTCCAATTGGGCTGAAAAGTGAAAACATGTTACTTCTACTTCATATCTTTTTTCTGAAGCAAATACAAACAGACTTGCATACACATGGATGCCCTAGTTGTTTATCCGTGCATCTAATGATGAGACTCTACATACTTTGCATTAGTAGCTCCTGCTCTCAGATTTTGTGCATATTATTTCATTAAAACCCTAGTAAAATGCATCCTCTTGTTGGGTTGACAATAATAAATCACAAACTGCATTTGGTTATTTTTGGTGTTTCCTGCTTCCAGATTAAGTACATGCTGTGTTTCATTTTCTTTATTAATTTTGTATCTTCATTCTTTGGTTTTTTCTTATAATCTGTTTTTGGATCAATCTAACAATTCCTTTCAATTATTGCCTTTCAATTTTCTTTTTTGTGGTTGTATAGTTGTATAATCATATTTTGACAATTTGACTATTTGATGATTAGAAGGTTCAGTTCAGCGACGTATACAATTGGGAGTAGCCAAGAAGATTAAAAATGGTGCACGCAAAATTGTTCTTGACAAGGCCGAAGAGGCAAGGGCAACTGCTTTTTCAGCTTTTAAATCACTTGGAATCATTGTTCCTCAGTTCTCTCAACCATTACTCTTAACCACCAATGGGAGTCCTGTTCGGCAAGAAGGTGCATTGGTCTCTTCTGGTGAAGACGCTACCAACAGCTTTGTTGGTGTACAATCAACAAAGGATGTTACAACTAAATTAGCTACAGAAACTGAAAAGGAGAATCGTGATAATGTTGCTCGAGAAATTGAAGTGCAGGATTTAACCAAGGTATCATATATAAGCTCAGCCACTTTGGTGGAAGTAAACTCAACAGGTGCAATGCAATGTGATTCTGGTGGTGGAAATCTTGGAGGACTGGGTGAAGTGTCTGCTCGAGCACTTGGTAATGAGGTTAGATCGAGTATTAATTGTACACAAAACGTAGGGGCATCCCTCTCAACACAGTTAGGCAACACTGGCAATGGAAACATGGTACTTGGTGGACATCTTGACCATGAACGGCAGGAAGGGATTGACATAGGGGGGAATGTATGTCACAACACTAATGACAACATTTATGACAAGGGTCCTGTTAGTGCAAGTAATACTCCTGGAGGATTTGATTGTTTCTTGGATCTCTGGGAAACAATCAGAGAGTTCTATTTTGATATTCACTGCACCAAACGATCTGAACTGAACTCTATTTTCCTGTTTGAGATTCATGGAATGGCCATCTGTTGGGAAAATTCTCCTGTGTACTATATCAACCTTTCTAAGGATTTAATGTGGTCTGATAAGCTAAATTCAAACAGAGAAAATGAGAAGCTTTCCAGGAATACAACTAGTGAATTGGGTAAGGTTGTAGCTCCAAATCATCGTTGGGAGATAGCTAAACATAGATGGAACAGGATATCCCAGATTATGGGAAGAAACAATGTCAGAAAATTCAGTTGGAATTTAAAGATTCAGATTCAGGTGCTAAAAAATCCTGGGATTTCAATTCAGAGGTTTGGTGGTCTGAGTTTTGTAGAAAAGGATATGGATATTGAGCTGATAGATAACTCGTACTTTTTGCTGCCCCCAATTTGTGTACAAAGCGGAATTGATATGTGCCTTGTAACATGGATCCTTTGGCCTGATGAGGAGAGAAGCTCCAATCCGAATCTTGAGAAGGTAAATCCAAGTACTGTGTTGCTGGATCTGTATATTTTAATTTTGTTAACAAAAGGAATTATTTTGTCACCGTGAAGCTTTTTCTAGGTGTTTTTTTTTTTAATACTGTTTTTAAAACTAGTTGGTAAATATTTAAACACCACTGGTACTTATAGATCTGTTTATCGTGAATGATTCATACTGCCTTCTAAAGGTATATTGATTTTACAGGAAGTTAAGAAAAGGTTATCCAGTGAAGCTGCTGCAGCTGCTAATCGTAATGGTAGATGGAAGAATCAAATGCGCAGAGCAGCACATAATGGCTGCTGCCGTCGTGTAGCACAAACCCGAGCCCTGGGCTCTGTTTTATGGAAGCTACTTATTTCTGAAGAACTTGTTGAAGCACTTATTAGCATTGAAAACCCGTTGGTAAACTTCCCCATGATTCCTGCTAGATTTTTGTAATTTTGCTGTTGTCAGATATTCAATTGTGAAACTGGTTCAGTACTTGAGGTTTTGACGTTTATTAAATCTCGTGTCTGTCTTGTAGGTTAATGTCCTTGCAGACATGGAGTTTTGGGGAATCGGTGTTGATATGGAGGGATGCCTTCGGGCAAGGCATGTATTAGGGAGAAAATTAAAGGAGCTTGAGAAGGAAGCTTACAAGCTTGCCGACATGACTTTTTCACTGTATACAGCTGCAGATATCGCAAATGTATTGTATAGACATTTGAAATTGCCCATCCCTGAGGGATGTACTAAAGGAAAACAACATCCAAGTACAGATAAACATTCTTTGGATCTACTGAGGTAATCAACTCACACATTCTAAACTTATCGAAAAAAAGAAACATTTTCCCTTTTTCTTCCTATACATCGCAATATTAAATTTTTAAGTGTAATCAGTTTATAAGTAGAGTATGCTGCATGCTGCAATTTCTTCTTATTTTTTATATTTAGTGAAGGTGTATGAAATATAAACAGCAAATGTTTCTACAAAATAGTGGTGGAGTATCTAATCTTATATGATATGACCCTGATGTGATTTGGATGCTGGTCTGGTATTATAGAATCATATGCTTCACCATTATTTTAATTTTAATACTTTTCATAATCTTATATTATACAAAATATGATGTTACAATATATTTCAGTTGTCACTGATAAGAAAAAGATGATACATTTTAATTGTTGTTTATAAGCCTATTATTCTAAAGGCCGTTAGGGTTTTGACTCTTTGTAAACTAGTTTCACTTATTCTTTGTGAAGTCATAATAGAATTTAGAGGTCCTGTAATGAGTGAGGGTTGCCGAATGACTACGAGTGAGGAAAATTTAGAAGGTATAAAAGTGCTATGAAAGGAGCTAAGAAAGCAATAAATGAGGCTAAATATAGGGTGTATGATGACCTTTATTTAGGTTAGTTACTAGGAATGGTTAGATGGATGAATGCAAACTTGCTAGAGGGTGAGGAAATGTAAAGACTTAGATCATGTTTGTATGTTGTCAGCACCCAAATTTTGATTCAAGGCTCAGATGTTTTCATTACAACATGGGATAGAACCAATATGGACACCCCTGAACCTTGAATAGACAGACATTCTTAATGGACATTCTGGTTGCAAACACAATGAAAATACTCTAAACCATCATCATTTTGAATTTTCTGAACTTCACAAGCCTTCCTATATTAAAGCATCAAAATGCCGTCAAATTACCATTTTACCCCTACATCCTCAGGAGTTCAAATCAAACCCAATCAAACTCCAATTTTCAACTTCTTTACATCCACAAGAGCACCTTGACTTCAATTTGCCAACCTTCATAAGCCTTCCCACATTGAAGCATCGCAAGGTTGACAAATTATCATTCTACCCCTACACCTTTAGAAGCCCAAATCAGACTCAGCCAAACCCCACTTTCTAACATATTCTCATCAACAAAGACACCTCGAATTTCCTAAACTTCATAAGCCTTCCCACATTAAAGCATCGAAAGGTTGGCAAACTACCATTTTACCCCTACATCCTCAGGAGTTTAAGTCAAACCCAATCGAACTCCAATTTTCAACTTCTTTACATCAACAACAACACCTTGACTTCAATTTTCCACCCTTCATAAGCCTTCCCATATTGAAGCATTGAAAGGCTAGCAAATTACTATTCTACCCCTATATTCTTTAAAGGTCAAATCAACCCTATTTGAAACCATTTTCTCCACAACTTCTCAAAATGTTCTTTACAAAGAAGGCACCTAGGTCTTAACCACTTTTCATGAGACCTCTAGCATAAAACCCCAAAAGACTGGCAAATGACCATTTTGCCCCTACACTTCTAAAAACTCAAACCACAAGCTATGGAGCTCATTCTTTCTAAGATTATCTGACCCTTATCAATATTCCCATATTAGGGTAAAAAAGGGTAATAAAATTACCATTTTACCCCTACATCCTTAAAACACATTATTTCTCCCCAAAATTGAACCGCTAGAAAAAACCCTTAAGGCTCAATACAAATAAAAAACTCACCCAGTTAGTGGCCATACTCTCAGGAGCCCTAAATATTTCCAAAGAAAATCCCAGAGGGCACAATGCCCCCCCAATTGCCCCAATCCGTCTCCAGAATACAACAAACACACCTATATTAGCTATGGGCACTCAAAAAGCTCCCAAAAATTCTCTAAAGAGCCAAATCCATCAAGGTCAGGCTCATTCTCTTTGCTTTTTTAAGATCTTTAATAAATGCCCTAATGAAGGAACCCTTCCTCAAACCTTACACCACTTCTCAGCTCAATTCTTTAACAACCCAGGCCATGCTTCTCGATCAGATGACCCTAGTTCAGAAATCTCATGAAAATTCACCAAGGATCAGATCCTCAGCTTGTCAAGTCTAAGGGCATCGCATGTCCAGAGCTTAAGCAACCGTAATTGCAAACACTCTCCATTCAAACTCAGAAAAAACCAATCATAGGTCCAAGTGGTATTCGTTGTAAGACAATTCAGGGCTTGGAGCACAACTTTTAGCTTGGGCGTCTAACTCATACAAAATCAGAACCTATGGCTCACTAACCTCAAGGGCGATCTTTCATATGAAGACTTCAAAGATCAATTTTACCTTCTTACATTTCTTTTAGTGATCCAGACCAATACGGTAATGTTCTGGGTCTATTTTGACCCACTTACCCAAACTTGATTCTGATTCTGCCAGTTGCGTTGTGACCAGAATGGTTGAAAGATACAAAAAACTCATAAGTATTGAAAATATAGGAGCCTTAGGACCCAAAAAGCAAGCTCAGACAGTAAAGGGGTAAAATCGAAAACCAAAATATCCCAAAATAACCAAAATATCTTGGTTTCTAAAAAAAACTGTAATTCTTTTCCTAAACCCTATACCCCCCATTTAGAATATTCCAAATGAAGGATAGACATTTAAGGACTATCTTTCCTAGCCTTGCACCCCTCCCTATAGGCCCCACATGCTCCCCCCACAAATCTATCACTACATGACATGTGGCATAAAGGTCCACCACCTTCACCCTCATCCACACACCCTTCTCCACCTCCATCAAACCTTCTAGAAGCCTCTAGAAGAGGCTACCTAACTCCCTTCCCCTCCAAATATTTTCCACCTCCTCATTTTAGCCACACACCTCACCGCCTTCTAGAACCCCTCCACTTAACACTCTTCCCCTCCACACACTTCCACCTCCTCTCCTCCACCAACCACCTCACCCCATCCACACCCTTCCACCCTAGCCACCTCCCTCATCCCTTTCCTACATAAACCCCCCTAACTCATTTTTAGAGGATCCAGGAGAAGAAAGCTAAAAGAAAAAAGAGAATAGAGAAACGAAAGGAAAAAAATAAAAGAGAGAAAGAGAAGAGAAGGAAGAAGAAAGAGAAAGAGAAAGAGAAAGGAAGAAGAAGGATCCAACCTTCTACCAGGTAGACTTCCTCTCCCCCTCTGTTAGAGCTTAAAGAATACTACTTCCATGTTATAATGTACCCACCTCTACCAAGTAATGGAGTGAGACATGGGGGAGACAATTTGTCCCCCCCCTTTTGCTGTTTTTATGATTACATGTTAAGATTGCTCTTTGCAATTAATTTTTATATGCTAATGGGGTCAGTGACTTACATCAGATGGCACTAACCCCTGTGTCTAACCTCATGTCCAAAATAAACCCCAGAAAGTGAGCTTTGGTCCTCGGAATGGACCCCACTTCACCCCTTAAAACAGTGTGCACAAGCATTGTTTTATAAGACCAGCCCCCATTCATGATTTTTTTACCCCATCTAAAAGAGGATTTCTGTTAAAACTCTTAATCCACTGTTTTGATAACTATCGTAAATATGTGATTAATTTTTTTTATATCCATTTGTCAATTTTAGCTATTTTTTCTGTATTTTACAATTTAGTGTATAGCATTCTGTCCAAAGTCGGAAACTGTAGTAGTAGTCCATCTTATTTGAGTTATAACTCCCTGTGAAAAATGAGTCTTGGCCTAAAATTGTAGATGGAAACTCCCAACGGATCCCTTGACTTCCTTGTAAAATTTGGGATCTACCTAATCTCTTGATTTCAAGATATGGGTCCCATAACTCAGACTTTGCTGAAAAATCTGTATAGAATACATAATATTTTTCATTTTGGGAAATTCCAAAAGTGGTCCCGCCCATCTCCAAAGGCTGGGGATTTTTGTGAACCCTCCTAAGGATATCACTCACCTCCCCCAAAAGGCCTAAGCTTA
>JAOXJP010229733.1:0-10898 GCA_025762735.1 Platanus orientalis | reverse complement strand
GCCCAGCCCATGCCCACCCCTACTATTGATTGGACGATTTGGACCATTAAGCACACACAACGGGTATTTATATAAGTAAAACCAAGGTTGCAATGAGCACTTGCAAAAGGTCGTTGTGAGTGTTATTTTTGGTGAGGGATTAAATTAACGTTTAAGTTGTTTAATTCATATTTCAAAATTTATGAATTATCATTTTATTTGTAAGAATTCCACTTGCAAGACTTTTGGTCATTCACAAATCTCCGATTTGCCAATTTAGTCGCGATCCTTTTTTTAATCATGAATGACATGCTTCGTTGTAAGTCACATGTTAGTTGTGATCACTTAAACAATCACGAGACTCTGGTAAGTTGCGGATTTCGCTTCAGTCGCAATATGCCAATAAGTCGTGATCAACTTGTTTAAATGTGATTCAATCAACAAGTTACGATTTTCTAGTTTTTTCAATATTCATCTTCTTATTTAGTTTTAGAGTTATGTTAATTGATTCATCCGAACATATAAGGTGTCGTTCTCACGTTTTTTGAAGATAATCGAGGCCACCCAACAACATGCAAGGGATTGAGACTAAGCTAACTTCGGGATACAATCTATCTCTAGTAAAAATCTTATCTCCCTACAGATTTGCATTCTCCAACAAAGATGAATGAAACCTTCTTGTTTTTTTTAAGCCTAGAAGTCACAAATTTAGTTTTGTAAAAAATCCAACAGCATAACATTTTTGTAAAACAATTTTCTTAACATAGTTCACTAAGAGATTTAGGTGGGTTCTCATAAAGATAATATCGAATTTCATGAGGATAATACTTAGATGGATTAAGGTGTTCTATCTTGATAGAGAGTGCAAGTCCAAAAGCGCTTAAGTTTCAAGAACACACGGTTGTACTTTTCTCAAGGAAGAGAGCCAATTTCATGATAACATAGTAATGGTAAAGCAAAATAAAAGAAGAGAGAAAGGAGATGAAAACACACATTATAGAAGATTGTTCTTTCTTCTTTAGAGTTTGAGTCTGGAAAACAATAGAATTGACAATCATTTCCTCTTTTTCCTTTTTTTTTTTTTATTCTTATGAAAAACCCTAATTCATCACAAAGCTCTCATGTTCGTCCCTTTATATAAGGGAAGAGAGAGACATGCGGCTAACTTAACCCACTCCCACATGTCTATGAACAAATGAGAAAAGTGAGAGCTAGTTTGTCGCCACTCAATCCCATGGCTCATGTGGATGCTTTGTTTATATTTTTGGAACTAGGGTAGTCATAAGCCTGTTTTTATTTTAAAATAGTTTAGCAATCCCCCACTTATTTTAAAATTTGAAAACAAACATTATGAACTTTTAAGAGAGGTCACTGCATATAAGTAAATGTGGTGTCAACCTTGAACCTTTACATAGTGTAAACAAGATGTTGTCTTTTAAAAATACAAGGGACTATACATTGAACTGATCTTATTGACAAACAATTTCTCACAAACACAATCCTTATAGCAAGATTTTACTTATTCAAACAGATAGTATTTTAAGATCTATGTTATATCCCGATATACCGGGTGCTCTAGAGACAATCCAAGTCTCATAGGAAGTAACCAACTTCCACATGAAGATAGATGAGCTTCTATCAAGAGTATTTACTTGTCCTAACCCGATTTGGATCTATAGAACTCATTAAGAAAACTTTATTTTCTCAACCTTTACCATTTGCATTAAACATCCGCAAATAGCAAGTACATGTTTTATAGGAAATACCTTTTGTTAGAACAATTCACAAAAATCATCTTCAAAAACATAGTTGTAGGAATACCATGATGGGAAGGGATAAATGTATTAATAAAAAAACATGCTTACAAGTGGGTTCTATTTGGCTTGTTTGCCCATTGAACCTAAAAGACAACCATATTGGTTTTCCATTGAACCTTGGACAACCAGGTTGACTATCCACCAAATATACCTTATAGGGTTATAATGTCCATTCTCCTAGATGTACTGGAGGTTTTAACTCCAATTGAGCTATTTTTTTGTTATTATTCTTGGGTTAGCCATCTCATTGGCTTTATGCATTTAGATTGAGTCACCTGTCCTTCTGTGTATAGACCCCTTTAATATACATGTTTTTCAACATTTAACTTGGGATTCTTATATTTCATGCTTCAAGCACGTTACCTAGAATTCTTGATATTTCAGTCATTCATGTATAAAACCTAGATATTTGTTGCTAGTGTCATTCAAACTTGTGGATCTTGATTTTACATTTTAAGTGTCATTTAGGTACATTGACCTAGATTTCTTTTCTATGTCTACAATTCTTCATAGAGTTGTCCTTCTAGCATTTTGCCTGGAATGCTTGTCATGTATTTCAGGTATGACACTTGTAATACTGGATATTGCTATTCCTTAGACATTTTATGCACGAATCCTCTTAAGTGATTATTTTTGTTGAAGGCAAACTCAATATCAATGTGTCCATTGATTTATTTCACTACCACTGTTCTCATTCTTTTACCACAAGAGAATCTCATATAATGATTCTAATGATTTGGTTATCACTTCTTCCCTTTTAGATTTCACGGAGCTTTACCTTCAATTCTAACATATTTAAATTCAGATTTGATTGAATTCATATAATAGATAGCTTTGCTATGTATCAAATATCAGTAGATCCATCATGGATGGACTTCATGATTTTCAGCATTTTGTGTATATACAACAATCATATTATTAGCAATTTAATGTTTTCTACCTGTTTCTTTAGTGCATCAACTCAATATTCCTTTTCATGTTAGTCATAAGGCTGATGTATCATAGTGTGCTTAAAGCATTTTACTCTGTTTGAGTATTATGATATACTGTATCCATCAGTTATTAGACTCAATTAGAAATTCATTGTGCTATCAACTCACAATTGGTATTCATGTGTGGTCAGCTTATAACTGATTTACTATTGACTTTAGCTTAGAGTTGGTTAATACATTGTCATCAGGTTATAACTAGTATCCTTTAGAATAATTGCTTATGTATGTTGTGCACATCGAACCTTGAGAGTTTACACATTGCAGTTTTGAATTGTTATTATAGTTCCTTTTGTCTTCACAGATATGTTGACTCTTGGGATTATTTTAGTAATTTTTCAGTGTCTTTCACATCACTTATCAATGGATGATACCCTATTATGTTGTTACATCATATGTATCCTATTGTTGGTCTTATAGTATATATATATATATATATATATATATATATATAAATATCTTATCAATGGGTTTAAATCCATTCTTAGCGACTTCCACACAATTCATTAGGCCATGTTTAGGAGTTACATTGATCCATATGAGGATCTTATTGGTTTCACACATCTTATATCTTTGGCATGATCAATGTTCATTCTATTGCATGTGGGTTTTGCTCATCAATATCCTCGCTTTGCATTCAACTTGATTTATAAACAACATGTTTTTAACTGCTATGTCGTTATCATTCTAATGGTGGTTAAATACAAGAACATAGGTAACAGAGCTAATTTCTTAACCTTTAATATACCTTATGATAACCAATTGAGCATATTGAGAACACGTTTCTCATTTACTCAATCTAGACTAAGTTTTATATGAGCACTCATTTCCATTCAATTGATTTTCTCTTAAGGATCCCCAACACTTGGCTCCTTAAGTGCAACTTATCATTTACCGTATACTTCCAAAGGATTACTACACATGACTAAGTGGCTATTTCGTAGGTATACGAATTTTCTTTTACCATACAATTTGAATGTTCAGAATCAATTTCAATTGACCATTCATCTCTAGCATTCTTTGAAGGTTTAAATTATTTAGACCCCAAGTATCATTGGGTTCTTGAATGTAGGCACATTTATCCCCACTATTTCTAAGCTTCTAATGAGTGATTCATCTTCTATGGGTTTAGTCTCCATGTGAATGGTAGTAATGTACATAATTTAATTTGTACTATTTTTGTTGTCTAGTATCTGAATCACACAATTAATTACTTTGCATTATGGAGGAATGTTTTTCCAACATTTAATTCACATTTGAATTTCCTTTTTTTTCATGTGAGAATCTCTTATGGAGTTGCCCCAATATTGTAGGTACTCGATTTAAATCTATACAGAAAATAAGATGTATTATTTAAATTTGTAACTTCTTCTAAACTCTTGTCATCGCATTGACCGTCATGTCAACATGCAGTATCTTCCTCGTATTACTCTATCTCAAAAGAAGTGTTAACGGTATCACTTTAATTTT
Source organism: Platanus orientalis (assembly GCA_025762735.1). Lineage (NCBI taxonomy): Eukaryota > Viridiplantae > Streptophyta > Magnoliopsida > Proteales > Platanaceae > Platanus > Platanus orientalis. Next base: position 6,643 of record JAOXJP010229733.1, on the reverse strand, counting down.
GTTTTATTTTTCATAATTTATTGAGTTCAGAAGACACATTCTCGATTAGATCCAATGATCTTAATAGAGTCATAGAAGTTTTAAATTTAGTCCTTATATTAAATTGTTTTATGACAATTCATTACGATTTTCATTAATCTCAGAGTTCCAAGGTATGTAATTATCTTTCGTGTCTCAAGTTGGTTTGAAACAATTTGACAAAACCTAACACTGCAAAACTCTAGTCAATGAACACAAAAGAATTGGTCAAATTCACTTGTTGGATTCAAACATAGTTTTGAGTCCAAACTTTAATTGAACACTTGAGATGAAGATCTCCTTAATGTTAACGGCATCTAAGATTTCTTGAAGGTGATCAGTCTTGCACGGATTTCTTAGAGCATGTCAACTTCAGAAAGAGAATTCATATTAATAATGTCTCAACATCCATCCTAGTTGTGAGGTATAACACATTCTTGTCATTTTACAAATGACAAACTTTGTTTATCTCAACTATAGTTAACTCATCTCAAACCTTGTGCATGAGATTTGTTATCACTTTTCCTTTGTGATAAGTTGTGATTGAATTTTATAAATCTAAATTGGGCTTTGAGAATGACATAAAATTTTGGTCTCATCTCACTAGATTGCGCAATTCAAAAATATTGTATTGTTAGATTGGGCTACTTCTTTTAAATGTAGTGCATCCACATCACTTACCAACCTACCTTCGGCATTTCTTAGTTTCTAGTGAAAACTTGTTCCTAGCTCTTTAATTGAGCATACTGCCTTTAGGATATCTTTGTATACCTTGACAGTCTTGGTTCTCTCATAGGAAACGGAATATGTACATATTCTTGTATCTCAGATTTATGGTTTACAACCATCTATGGAGCAAATCGTTCTGTATCAGCAACATAAATATGTTCTTAATAAATCATATTTGCAATGTTATTCATGAGCATCCATGTCGCTCGAAAACTTAGTGTAATCCACATATTGTAAACAACTTATATGCTAGCTCACCGATAAACATGCAAATAGTGTGACTACACATTTCACAACAAACTTTGGGGGTTTATAAGTCAACTAGAATTGATTTGTAGTCATATATATATAAATTTATTTTCTGATGCTTCCTTGCACTAATCCCCATTTAACAAAGTCAATTCGTTAGGAGTTAAATTTTTGTAGGTTCAATTTTACCACAGTGATAGGGATTAGTGTGAAGATGTAACAACAAATAATTTTTTGCATGTGTGACTACAAGTCAATTTTAATTGACTTATGAATCCCGCAAAGTCAGTTGTGAAATGTATCATTACATTAATCGTGTATTCATTTGTAAGATATCACATAGAGTTGTTTACAAATGTGGATTGCATTGAGTTTTTGAGTGACATAGACGCTTATGAATAATGTTGCGAGTATAATTTATATGGATAAATTGCTCCATAGATGGCAGTTGACTATACCGAAGAAATAAATGAAGATATCATATGTATTTGGTTTCTTATGAGAAAACCAAGACTATTAGGATACGTGAGAATGTACTAAAGATAATATGCTCAACTGAGGAGCTAATAACAAGTTTCTATAAGAAACTAAGAAATGACCAAGATACTTAAAGATATGTTAGTAAGTGATGTGGATGCATTATACTTAAATGAGTAGTTTAATTTGACAATACATTGTGTTTGGACTGTGCCATCTTATAAGATGAGACCAAACATTGGTGTTGTTCTTAAGGCCCAATATGAACTTGAGAGTTTAACCATAACACTTGTAAGTCATTAAACACTTAGGAAGTGATGTGAAACCCTTTTAATCAGGATGAAAGGTTAACTCAACCTATGTGGTTGAAGAATGCCATGTATCATGGCTAGTGCCTATCATCTCCAAGAGAATGACAACAAACCTTATAGCATAAGGTTCAAGATGAGTTAACTAATGTGGAGACGTGTGGTTCGTCATTTGTAAAATGATAAGCATGTGTTGTACTCACAACTGAGATGAATGTCGAGACATGATTGATGAAGATTCTCTCTCTGAACCTGTTATAATCTAAGTAATCACTACAAGACTGATCATCTTCAAGAAGTTTTAGATGTAATTACCATAAAGGAGATCATCATCTCAAGTGTTTTATTAAAACAAAATTGAACTTAAGATTGTACTTGAATCCGATAAGAAAATGTTGACTAAGTTTAGCATGTTCATTGACTAAGATTTACCATGTCTAGTTTTATCAAGTTGATGCATGCCAACTTTGGACATGAAGGATAATGAAATATCTTGGAATACTGAGATTAATAAAATCTCAATGAATTATCAAGAGACAATTTAATATAAGGAAGAAACTTTTATGACTTGATTTTAAGATCTTTGTATCTAATTGAGATTGTGATTTTTGAACTCAAAAAATTATGAAAAAAAAATAGTGTGATATATCTAACACTCCATTATGGATGGAGTTATAATGAGATCATATAGCATAAAGACATAATGTTCAATATAATGATAAGAGTTCAAGTCGCAGATTTATGATAATAAATCTCATTTTATGTATAGAATTAAATCGAGTTCCTACTACATCATGAAACTCTACGAGAGATTCTCACATAGAAATAGAGGAAATTCAAATGTGAATTAAATGCTTGAAAGACATTCTTCCATGGTGTAAAGGAACTGGTTATATGATTCGGATACTGGACAATATGAAAGTAAAATACAAATTTTGTACATTGTCTACCCTTCACATAGGACTACGTCCATATAGGTGTAAATTCTATTATTTAGAAAATTAGAAATAATGAGGGTAAATGTGCTTATATCCAAGGGTGTCTAAGGTTTTATTGAAGTTAAACATTAGATGAATGTCAAGACATTTAAATCAATGAAAATTGATTCTAATAATTCAAATTGTCTGGCATAAAGAGATCCATATACCTACCAAGTAACCACTTAATGGCATGTTGTAATCTTTTCGGATGTAGACGATAGATGATAAGTTGTACTTGATGAACTAAGTGTTGAGGATTTTCCTCAAGGGAAAGCCAATTGGATGAAATGATTTTCATATGAAACTCAATCTATATGAAGTAAGTGAGAAACATACTCTCAATATACTCAATTGGTTATCATAAAGTATTTTAAATGTTAAGAGCATAGCTTTATTACCAATGCTCTTGTTGTTTACCATTATTTGAATATGATGATGGTCTAAAGGCAAAAAATGTTTTGATTTCAAATAAAGTGAATGTGAAATGCACCCTCGGAAATGATAATAATGATCAAGATCCACGTGCAACAGACTAAAAGTAGATCATGCCAACAATAAAATAAGAAGTGTGAAACTGACAAGATCCTCCTATGGATCAAAGTAAAACAGTAACATAAAATGATGAGTTGTGTGAAGTCTCACTAACAATGGACTTAAACCCATTGATCGGATATATGTGTGTTCGCTATAAGACCAACAATGAGATCAATGTAATGTAATAATGGAATAGGGTATTATTTGCCAATGAATGACGTGAAAGACATTAAAAATTACCGAAATAATCTCGAGAGTCAACCTATCTATGAAGACAGAAGGAACTGTAGTAACTGTTTAAGGTTGCAAAGTGTGAACTCTCGGAAGGTACGGTGTGAATTACTTTCTTTAACAATTATTCTAATAGATACCAACTATAAGCTGATGAAAATGTGATTACCAGCTCTTAATTGAAGTCAAAAGTAAATCAACTATAAGCTGATCATTAGTGAATACCAACTACAAGTTAATGATAGAAAAAACTGATGAGTATAGTGTATCATAATACTCAAATTGAGTAAGATGATTCAAGCATACGATGACGACATCGGAATTGTGATGACATTAAAATACTATTGTGTCGATACACTAAAGAAATAGGTAGAAAGCATTAAATTGCTAAATTTATAGTTGTTGAATATGTAAATATGCGATGAACCTATAAAATCTATCTAGGATGGATCTGCTGATATGATATACTTAGCAAAGCTACCTGTTGTACAAATTCAACAAATTTGAATTCAAGTTTGTTAGGATAGGAGGTGAAGTTCTATGAAATCTACAATAGCAGAAGCTACAGCCAAGTCATTAGAGTCAGAATATAAGATACTGTTATGGATGAGAAATTGAGAATAATTATTTTGAAGTATATCAATGGATGCATTGAAATAAAGAAAACCTTCAAAGGTCATAAGCACTTGAGATGATTTAGGCATGCGATGCCTGATGAATGACAGTGTATAACACAAGTGTCATATTTGAAACACATGATGAGTTTTTCAGGCGAAATGTTTAAAAAACAACTCTGTGAAGAATTCCAGACATGGATGTTTAAAGCATGTAGAAAAGAATTCTAGGTCAATATACCTAAAAGATACTTATATGAGAATTCTTGGTCTATGAACCTAAAAGACACTGACATCAATATTTCTAGGTTATGTACTTAAATGATAGAAATGTCAAGTATTCTAGGTGTTACACCTGAAACACGAATCCTGAGTTAAAAATTGAGAATGCATACATATAAAGGAGTTTATACATGGACGACCAGATGGGCCTTGTTAGGCTTGGCTGACTCGAGAATCAAAAGGCCTAATTGGAATTAACCTCCTGTACACTAAGGAGAATGTGACTGATAAACCTGTAAATGGTTTATTTGGTAGAAACCCAACCTGAATGTCCAAGGTTCAATAGGAAACCAATCTGGCAAATTGCAATTGGGTGGTGCTCACCACTGGACCTAGACTTGCAATTGAATTTTTGTTGGCAACTCCGCAACTGATCATCATTCATGACTATCTTGGGAAAAAAAAAATTGATTATTCCATCATTATTGATTGTTCTTTGTCATTTGTTGTTGTTTTTTTTTTCCTTCTCATGCATGGCATATTTGAACCCGATCCGTTTCATTTCTGCTGTGTCGTTTTGTCACAACAACCTACATTATCTTCCCAATCCAACTCAGAGTTTATACCTGCACCCTTTGGAGTTTTAACTCTAAACAAAACATTGTTTATTTACTTATTTATGATTTTTCAACCACAAATTTATTTTAAGGAAGGGTTCAACTCAGGGGATCCACATACAACCTGAAAGGAAAATTGTTATGTACTTCCACCTGTTACACGACAATGAACTTAAAATGAACGATCACACTCACGTTTTTCAGGCGAGAAGGACTTCTTGAAGCCACTTGGGACTAAGCTTTTGGAGTCATTCGTGAGCCCTCTAGTTATTCACCACCCAATGGGCCACACAGTGCCGAGGCTTGGTAATTATTCAAAATCTATTTGGTTCTGTTCGGCTCTGTTGTCTACTTTCTTTATTTCTTAACAATTTTAAGTCACTAAAATTGTTCCCTCTCTCGCTCTCTCTATCTCTTTGCAGATGAGAAGAGCTTGGCTATCATGTTCAGTTTTCTCGAGAGTATTCAGAAGGAGCTGTCTAGCAATGAATCTGCTTCCAAGTTAGAACAGAAGGAAGTGTATCTGGATTAGAATACCAAATTGCCTCAACCATTAGTTTACTTCGATCCAATAAGGCTATATTCAAGGATAGAAGAGCGATTCGAATCCCTTTTTTTCTAAGTAAATTCTAGTCAGTGTATTTACCAAAAGTTTCCAAGTCACTAAATGAAAATAAAAAATTGAAATTGGATTTTTACGAAGCTCTCAAATTAGAGAAATTATTCAAAAAGAAAGTGGCTGTAATGCTTTTGAGCTTTCAATTATGGAATTAAAATCAAACTAACATCGCCATCGAGTGTCTCTATACATAGACCCTTTGAGTCTTTGACAGGTCGATAGCACCAACGTTGGTGTATTAGGGAGTTCCTACCTAAGGGAGGTGCTATTCCAAAGCTATTTCAATGCCACATTCATTACGTTAACTTAGATATGAAACGAGTCAATACCTACTCCTCTTCGCCTCGTGAGAAACCTTGAGGTTTCTTCCGTATTTTTCACATTTTTTTACTTTATCCCGTCAAAGCCCCATTCTCCGCTTGCATATGGCAGGTGTGAATGATTTTTTATCCTTTCATTCTCTTTTATTTTGTTCTTTACAAGTGAAGGTCAAGAGTCCAATCCCCTCATTTGAAAATTTGCCATGCCTGTGGCTGTGGTTGCTTGCTTCATTTGAAAATAGGGGGGCAGGATCCATACTCTTAGTAGAAGAGACAAATGAAGTTGTATACAGAATACTGCCAGACAAGATTAAACTTGTGACCTCTCTGTCTCTTGGAAAGGCAGTGCCACAACCATCTGAGCAAGGGGACATTGGCATGTTGTAGTCACTTTCGAGTCATGAAGACTTTCTCTCTCATTCCCACTTCTGATGTGTTCAAAGAGATTGTTTATGCTAGGAAATGGAGTCCTCAGACCCCTTGTCAAGCCATGAATGTAACACCAATGAGCAAAGAAGCGTCTGTGATCGGAAAACATGCTGCAGTACTAGTTCATGCAGTTGGATGATCAGTCAACTTTAACCCTTGCATGCAGGGCTTGGATTATGTGAGAACGAATCTCGTGAGAACTGTGAAAACGGCACCAAAGGGGCTGACGCATCAGTACCAAAAAGTGATTTGCACTTTTTGGGGGGCACTTCTCACTTTTCAGCGCTGATGTGTCT
>JAOXJP010229732.1:0-10898 GCA_025762735.1 Platanus orientalis | reverse complement strand
GCCACAGCCTTTTAGTTTTTACTTTTAGACTTATATTTATTGTTGGCACAAATGGAGGCATAGTGACCTGGCCTTTTGCATTCATAGTAAGTGACTTTTTCTATAGGAAGTTCTTTTTCTTAGAAGATTCCTTGGATTTCTTGGATGGAAATTTCTCTTAAAATTTTTGGCATCTTTCTTGTAAAATTTCCTAAAGCCTTTTGTGATAAAGGCAACTTCATCATCGAAATTTTCTTCCGGGCTTGATAGCTCTTCTACCTTGAGAGCTACTCCCTTCTTTTTGGCATTTGGTCTAAGTGTCATCTTGAAGGTTTGTAGAGACCCCACTATTTCTTCCACTACGAGTGTGTTTATGTCTTGACTCTCCTCTATAGTGGTGACCTTTGGTCTAAATCTCTCTGGAAGTGACTTAAGGATTTTTCTAACTATGGCTTCGGAATTGAGTGGATCTCTAAGATCGGCTTTGGAGTTCACTAGGTCTTGTAGCCTAGTGTAGAAGTCAATGAATTATTCATCTTCTTCTATCTTAAGTTCTTCGAACTTAGTGGTTAACATTTGAAGTTTCGACTTCTTAACCGTACTAGTTCCCTCATGGGTTACTTCAAGTAAGTCCCATGCTTCTTTAGCCATGGTGAGAGCAAATTCTCCTAAACTCATTTTGACTAACTGCACAAAAAATAGTATTCAATGCCTTATAGTTGGTAGTGTAGGCTTTTCTTTGGGTTTCATCCCAATCTATTTTTGGTGTTGTTGGTCTATTCCAACCTTGTTGGATTGACAACCACACAGATGGGTTGGCTTATAGGTAGGTACTCATACGAATTTTCCAATATGGATAATTATTTCCATAAAAGAATGGGGGTTTTGTAGTTGAGTATGCTTATTCCCATAAAAGAATGTGGATGAATATGATATATTTAAATTCTTTTTAATTACCCTAAATTTAATTGTTCTTTAGTTGATTAAATTAGTCCTGGTGTTATACTACAATTAAATTATGCTCATGAATAAGTTGATGCTATGGTGTGTAAGTGCTCAATTGTATTGCATGTGAAGTTGTTCCAATATGTGCAATGCTTGAAAATTTAAATCTAAATGTAAAGGCAAACCACAAGCAATCACAATACACACAAGATGTAGACTGGTTCGACACAACAGCCTACATCCACTCTCAAAAGCTTACCATCGAGTTATAAATTTTATTAAGATTGAAAGATTACAATCAAGGCTAAAATTAAATAAAAGCCTAGTCTACTTTCCAAGCAAGCTACCTCAGTTTCTTCGGTGGGTGTGGTTTATGGTCTATTCTTCCGGTGTCTCTAGCAGAAGAGATAGCGGAATAGCTAAGGGTTTACACTACCGGTGTCTCTGGTGGTAGTGCCAATTCTCTTGGTGTCTCCAGTGGGAGAAGTCTTATAAATGTAAATTTAAATTTAAAGCAAGGGTTTACCTCTTTGAAGGTTGGTGTTGTCTTTCACACAAGTTAGGGTTTCTCTTCCTAGAGCAAGATGTGACTATTGCTCCCCAATGCTTCTTGGTTAGTTCCTCAAGCTAGTTGAGCCAATACCAGTGGGTTGCTCTTTCTTAAGCAAGGTGTGACTATAGAACCCATTATCTTCTTTACAATGGTTTAGACAACCCTTGGAACCTTCCTCTTGATGATTGGACTAGGTAAGAACAAAGAGGAAGCTAAGGAATGCTTTTTAGGTATAAATTTTTCTATCTAGGTTTGTAAAGAGATTTCCTAAAAGTTAGAGAGCCAAATCTCTCATAGGTTTCCCAAAACAAGAGCAAGAGAGCTTAGATTTTGTTCATGACCATTACTTGCTCATTTGGAACTCAATCTTTTTTATAATGGATGAAAATTACTTGTGTCCATAGGATTAGAACATTCCCCAATGGTCAAGAAAGATGGACCATTGATTTAGAACAAATTTTTAAAGATCTGACCATTATATAGTGTTTCCGCCACTTTGGATCAATCCTAGATCGATCCAAATGCAAAAACACTCAGAACTTGTAACCCGAGAGTTGCTGGTTCAATCCAAATAAGTTTGGATAGATCTAAATTATTTGGATCGAACTGGATGTTTGGATTAATCCTTGATCGATCCAAAGTCATAGAAAACAACCCTAATCCCCTTGGGAAGGCAGCAATGACTTGAGATCACTCCTCAGTCCAGGAAGGTTCGTGGACCTTTGTACACCCTCTATGGATCCTTGGTTCACCGTGGCCATGCCACTTTACCTGTTTTACCTTTCGAGAATCTAGAATGAAGTGTGAACCTTTTGGGATGTGTTGCAGGCTCTCGAATTGATCTTCTAAGGCTTTCTTGGCACTTGATGATGATCTTCATAATGCTTGGACCTAAGAACCTCTTAGACTCTAACTTGACACCACTCATGTTCTAGTCTATACAATACATGTATTTTTCAAATCATGGAATTTACAACACATTACATTTACACTATGGATAAGGACGGAGCCAAGATTTTTTGGTAGGGAGATTATAGATGCGGGGGCACCCACTTCCAGCATATTCGGGATGCGTGTGGGCCAACTCCTTATCTATGCAAGGGTTGGGATTTGCTTGGAGTCACCACCAACTCAGGTTTTAATCAACGGAGTTGAACGTTGGTTCTCCTCTTTGGGGAAGAGGGAAAGTCTAGACCCGAAGGTCTAGGGTTTAACTCCTAGTACTAGTTTGTGTTTCTGAGATTTAGAGTTAGTTGTTTGGTTGCACTTGGGGAAGGTGTTAGAAACCCCAAATACCTGCCTTTTTAGGGTGGCTTCTCCCATTCATACAAGTTTTAATCTTATACCAATGCCCATGCTTTGTTAATGTTGAATTAGAAGCTTGCTGGATTTTTCTCAGGTTAACGCCTGATTTTACTCTCAACGCTTGAATTTAATTAAGGGTGAAAATCAGGTGTTGGCTTATAAGCAGTCCAGAAACTGTTCTTTAATTTGTCCTATTCTAATTGTAGGAGACCCCTCATGGGTTGAGTCTTTAGAGTGATGGTGGACCCCTTTAAATGTCTCATTGGTTAGTTCTTTAGGGTTAAGTGTCAACCCTAATAGAAGGGAAATAAAGGGAAAGAAATTATATATATTTTTGTCTTACAGGCTTAACTCTTGTTTTTCATCTCAATGCCTGATTTTCCAATGCTTGAATTTTAATTCAGTGTGGAAATCGGGCGTTAGGAAAGCTTATCAGATCAGCACTTTTGTGTAATCTTTTGGGATGATTTGGTGGGTCCTAGCACTATGAGACCCATGATTTGGGTTAAGGGAAGTTTTCTAGGGTTACATTGTGGAACCCTAGGGGTTCTGGATGCAAGCCACGTGGAGATACGATCTCCCAAAGTAGGCCATATGATCATTTGTTACAAGCCTAACGCTTATTTTTTGGTCTAATGCATGAATTTTCAATGCCTGAATTATGATTTAGGGGAAATTCAGGTGTTGGGTAGAAAATCAATAGCCAATTTAAGGTTTTAGGCCACCAAAGTGGGGCCTAGAGAGGTAAGGTCTCTCCTGGGTCCATGTACTAACCTTAGGGTGGACTCACACTTAGCTAAATTTTGGAAAACATGATTTTTAAACCCAAGCTTAATGATTGAAATTCACTCCAATGCCTTAATTTCCATCCAACGCCTAAAATTAAATTCAGGCATTGGGATAAAAATAAGGGCCCACAGAGGTGCACATGCACAGGATTGAACTTCAGAGGTTAATTTGGCCATAGGACAGGGCTAGAGAACAATTAGGACTCCCTGGGATGGGTCCCAGATCTCATCGCCTAATTCTTCTTCTGACGACTATTTGTTCAACGCCTGATTTTTAATTCCTTGAAAATCAGGCGTTAGTTAGTGGGAGAAAATCCAGTAGTTGGATTTCTCGATTTTGGAACCTTTAGTGTTTTGAAAAAAATTGTAAAATTAAGTATGTTAGCAAGGGACATATACATGAAAATCACATAAAAATTTGAGCTTTAGATCATGTACACAAAATTCAAACTAAAATCATCAAATATTCATTAAAACTAGGTCTCAAAAGACCTGGTTTTAGGGGTCTATTTGGAGGGCCATCTCGGGGCCTTCCACAACTCTATAAATCATGAAATTAAATCTAGTATCTAGTATATATGTCTAGAATAACATAGTCAAATTTGGGCTCAAGCATCCCTCTACAAAAATCACAAAAAAATCAACATGGAAATAAGAAAAAAAATGAAAGCAAGTAGAGGCTATTGAGCCTCTACTATATAACCCAAGTTAGAGCAGTGCTCTAGCATGAATTGAACAGCATAACATGTTAAATTGATATATAATGAAAGGGGGGGTTAATTGAACTTGAGTTTAGGCTTACCTTGGGTCAAAAGTGGCCTATGGTTGTGAAATTCTTCCTCTTTTCCTTCTTTTTCTTCTTTCTTCGCCTTATAAATATTTAGGGTTCTTGTTGCCAACCCAAGACAGCACAAATTTGGGGCTATTTATAGCCCCAAATTGGTGCAATGGAGGGTGGAGATTGAGCTTAGGGTTTGTTAGGTGGAGGGCTAGGATGATGTCTATCCTAAAATAGGTGGAGGGCTAGGATTGAATCTTAGTGAAGGGTTGAGATTGTTTTGAGTTAAGGGGCATGGATAGGTGAGGTGGTTAGATGGAGGGTAGGATTAGGTTTGTGTTTGTTGAATGGAAGGTGAGATGAGGGGTGTGCTAATGAGTATGGATGGGGAGAAGTGGATGAGAGGCATGAGGGATGCCTTTTGACAAAACCCCATTGGTTGCAATGTTCAAGGGGGAATGCATGGGATGCCAAATGGGAGAGTGTGATGGGTTCTCTAAGGATTTGAAATTCAAGAGATTGATCTAAGGGTGGTGGGTGAGAGAGAGGATGGGAAGATTTCAATCCAAGGGGTAGGCAAAATTTTCCTTAAGGTGTGAATGCATTAAATTTCATTAATGAGCTAAGTTGAAAAATATTAGCTCATCAATGGTATTTATTGCTTTATAGGGTTTTCAAACCCTCTCTCTATCATCACACCTTACGAGCATTTGAGCTTGGAAGTTGGCCAACTCAATGTCATTTTCAGAGGTTGCAGATGCTCCAGTAGCACTGGTCCAGTCATAACCAAATTACGAAAAGGGCAAGGGGGTGAATTGCGGGTTTTTTAACATGAAAAAGCTCTCATATGTACTATGATAGGGTAAAATGGTAAACTTGATCCTGGAAAATGTCAGGTAAAAGATGGTCCCTGATTCAGGTGAGCCATAGCCTTCAACTATGCCGAATTATGGTGCCCAAGCAGAAAACTGCGTCAAAAATCCTTTTTTGGGTAATTGGGGAATTCAGGGCTGAAAAATGCTGCTAGTTTTTCTGTGAATCTCTTATGTGAACCGAATTTAGGGAAATTGAAGCTGAGGGAGTCTCAGAGACACAGGAATTGACAGATTGGATATTGGGTTTTCGGGCCGTTGTTGAGGATTTTTTGAAGCAGGGTAGCTTGAAGAGATTGAATTTTTGTAATTGCCTAAAGACTAATGGAATTGATTTGTCGGACATTCTCTGAATCAGGAGTTCATGAAATTTTCTTTTGAGGACAGAGGTGAAATTGAGAAAATGGGTCTGACCTTGCTGCATTCCGAGTCTGGGAGAATTTTTAAAGGTATTCCACGTGCCAAATACAGATGAAAAGTGCTTTTTCTTAGCTTAGGCATAAATAATGGCTTAGGCTATAGGATTTCTGTAATCCAGTGCAAATTTGATAGTTTGGAGGCTCTGAATTTACAGTGGAGTGGCCACTAACAAACTAAATTTTTGAATTTAGATGAACACTCAGGAATCGGTTGAACACCTGATTTTTAGACCTGATTTGTAGTTTTTTTTGGAGTTTTGAGGGAATCTAAGCAGATAAGTTTTGGAAAAGTTCATACTCCTTAGAAATTTTTTGAAGGCCTTGTGATTCTAGAGAGATGGACACTGACTGATCCTGATTTGGTGGTCTGGAGAGCATTCTGGCTCCATATGAGCAAAATGCAATAAAATAACTTTTCGAGCCCTTGGGGAAGATTTGAGATTTCACAGGGGTTCGAGATTTTGAAGTTCCTTTCTCAAACCTAAAGATGTAAAGATAAGGCTGGGGTTGAGGCACAACAATTGACCTTTCTAGATTTGGAGGTCAAATGAATCTTTGAGAGCTCTTACAAGGGTCATTTCCTGGCCAGGGTTATCATGAGTTGAGAAATTGGTAGTTGCCGTTCTCAAACAATGTCTAATATGTGATGAGTTCCCTAGAGTAGGGACACTTAGGGAAGCATAGGATCTGAAATTACACCATTCAAACAATAAAAAAAGCTTTGGGGATCCTTTAAGGGTCCGGGGGTAAATGCTCTGAAGTGAAACGGGTAAAATGGTAATTTTTTACCCACAGGTCGAAAAAGGTGAAAATGAGATTTCTTTTCCCATGATGCTTCACAACAGGAAGGCTTATGTAGACTAAAGAAATTCAGTGATCTGGATGACAAATAGTGAGTTCTGGGCCTTTGTTAGAGAAAGGCTTACAGGAGGTGGAAAACTTGCTGATGACCCCCGGGGTTCTTAAATGTAGACCCTCAAAGTCCTGTTGATACTTTAATGAGAGATTAAGGTTTGTCTTGAAATGGTTCATTTTAGGTTGTAATAAGGTGCTTTGACTGGCTCATTTGCGACTGGAGCATCCGTGGAAGACCTCTTTGGGAATGCCTAACCTCCTAGAGTCTAGGTTTATTCTTCCTAAACCAAGGGTACTTAGAGTCTTGATGCCTAAATGCTGTCATGCTCTCTTTATGCTATCACATGACCTGAGTCAAAACTTGGGTGCTGACACCATGTTCAATGCCATCTCAATGATCAGTTAATATGCACCCTTTTTGATCAAACCCTAATCTTCAAGAAACATCAATAGGATTCCGAGGGTCCACATTCAAGACTATGAATCTCATTGCCTTCAAAATTCTCTAACGTCCATAAGCCTTTTCACAAAGAAGCATCACAGGCAAAAAGTTACCATTTTACCCTGTTGCCTTCAACAAATAGTTGGATCATCAAGAAAACTTTGAACCTTCTCTCGTTACCTGAATGGTGTCATGTTAGATCCTATACACTCCAAATTTGGCTTTCTTTAAAGAAACATCCTTAAAGCAGAGCCTCTTTAAATCTAGCAACAACCAATTTCTTAATTTCCAAGGTGTTCTAATCTATTTATGACACTCAAAATCTCTCAAAGTTTTATTCGACATTCAAATTTAGAAAGGTCAGTGGCCGTCAATCAGTTTTTGTCTTATCTTCAATAAGTTGTCTCTCGATTAAAAACAGATTGAGACCTCAAACCACCCCAATATCTCAAATCTTCCCTAAGACATACCAAGGCAATTCTGGCTGCATTTAACCTTTATGAGTCCCGAACAACCAAATCCTAAATAGTCAGTGTCCATATCTCCGGATTCACAAAGCCTTAGAGAAACCGTCTAATAAGCACAATCACTTATAGGACCCATCTACTCCGATTCTTTCAATTACTTTAAAATGAGTAGCATATTTGTGGCAACTGTTAGGTCTTCAATCTAACCCTAAAAATTCACCGAAGAAACAAAATTCAATCTGTCAGTGGCCACCTTTCGACAGCTCCAATGTCCTTAAGACTATCACCCTAGACCATCTTATTTGGAAGTTCTATAAGCCCAATATCCACATTTTGTTCTAATTAGGTTAAAATACTTTTTTTTTCTGTATTTAGTGCATAGTGGACCCCTGAGAGTTCTCTTAGAATCCAAATCCTGTAAGGTTAGCCTATTTTCTTAGTTTTGGCCCTGCCTTCAAAAGACTGTGTCCCAGAGAGGGTCAATTACAACCCGAGCTAGCCCAAAATTCCTACTCTTCAGTGAGCTATAACTAGTTTGTTCCACCAAGTGACCCCCCTTTGAAAAGCTCTCAAAGATTGTCCGGGAACCTAAAGGTCAAACTGTCAGTTCCTGTAGCTTCAAGATTCTTTGAACTTCAATACTCTATGACCCATCAATTTTCCATGGCAACCTCAATTGACTTAAGTAGAAATTTTAGTCAAGATTTTAAACTTGCCAAGAAAAGGGTTTTGAGCACGATTTCCTACTCAGGAATCGGTTGTTTGAGTGGTATAAGCTCGTGTCTTAGAAAACCCGAGGGATGTAATGACCCACATTTCATTTAAAGGGTAAAAATGTAACTCTTATAAGGGTAAAATTACCCTTTCATATACTTATATAGACCTTAGGTGGTTTAGGAACCCATTGAACCAATTTAAAAGTATAGAATCCAAGTTGGACGTAAAACTATTCAAGTTTGGAAGTTTTCCCAACTATGTAATTGGGGTAACTTCTCGAGCCCACTGACAATAATCCCGAGTGAACTAGAGTATGAGACATATCTTGTTGGAAATTTTATCGAGTCTTCTTTTTAACGTGATAAATGGTGCCCAATTTCGATTTTTTAAGAGAAAGTTATGACCGTTTTCCCCATAATGGTTTTTGCTAAAAAAACTGGGGGACTTTTGGGTTTCTCAGGCCGAGGGCTCGCCTGTTGAGACGAGGGCTCCCTGAGGGGGTGCTTGAGGGCTCGCCAAGGGGGGTCTGAGGGCTCACCTGTCAAGGCGAGGGCTCAGGATCCGAAAAACCAAAAAATAAAAAATAGCTAAAAATTTTCCAAAATGGTGATTTTTGATATGACACTTGCTCATTGTTCCCCCAAACATGTAGGATTTCGTCATGGGCAATTTATGACCCTACTAACACCTCAATTAGGTCATTTTTCCTCATTAGAACAAGAGGAAAAGAGTTAGGGAGATTAGAGAAAGTTCTTGAGCTTATTGAGGGAGTTCTTCCCTAATTAGGTATGTTTCACTCCCAACTCTAAAAATCTTTAAGGTTAGCTCATTTTCTGGCTAGATCTTCATGTTTAATCTAATTTACACTAATTCTACATTATTTTACAAAGAATAGAGGAAAGGGTAATGGAGTTCTTCTCTAAGATCTTAAAAAGTAGGGAAATGAACTTGAGTAAGTAGTAGTTATACAAAACTTACTCCATTTTTTTTGTTTATTTTAGGTTCTTAGAAATTTTGTAATGGTGAAATCTTGATTCTATACATGTTTTCTCATATATTTGTGAAGCACTTTGCTAGGACCTTAGAAACCCCAACTCTTTTGGTGATTTGTGAAGAGATCTTGCCGTATTATGCTAAGATCTTAGAAATTTATATTTTAATTTGTAAATAAAAGTAGTTTTACATTATATATATACTTCTTTAAGATATTGGATTTCTTGAGTTTTGAAAATATGTAAGTGGAGGATCTATGAATCTATAGCCTCTATGATAGTTATTAATGCATGAAAAACTTGATTTACCATGAAAAACATAAATACTTGAATTGAAGTTGAGCATCTCTTAACATATCATTGAAAGAATGAAAAAATAGATTTGGTTACATATACAGAAATTGATTATGATGCATATTGACTCTTACTAGAATGAAAATGGTTAATGGTAACATATAAATTGCTTAGAGATTGTTATGAAATGTTCCAACTGAGTTATGAACTAGGTTTTTGAATGTTTTGAAAGCATGTGTAATATGATTATTGTTGGAAATCTCACTTAGGCTAAGTGTATTGATTATATAGTGTTGGGAAGTATAATACCATGCAAAATTCTATAATTTCTTGGTGGATAAGTTAGAGATTGATTTATTGGTGTTACACATGCTTCTAATTATATTAACAAATGTATGGTATAAAGTTGGATGATTTTTTATGATACTAGTGAATGCCTATAGTGATAGACTTCAACTCATTACTAAGTATGAATGTAACATGTGAATAATATATGTTCTTGTGTTATGGTCAAAGAATGCTCATGTAATGATATGATAAAATAAGTTGGTAATGACTTAAGGAGGAGTAAATGGATAAATAATCAAAAAAATAAAAATAAAATAAAAGGAGATAAGTAAGAATGTCAAGATGTAAAGGTTCCATTATTGGAAAGGAGTAAAGAATGAAGTAAGATAAGTAAGAAAATGGGAGATAAGTGTCTTAATTATGATGACCCTCCCATTGGGGTAAAAATTCAATGGTATGATGACCCTTTCATTTGGGATAATAATGCAATGATATGATGACCCTCCCATTTAGGGTAATAATACAATGGTATGATGGCCCTCCCATTGGGATAAGAATACAATGGTATGATGGCCTCCATTGGGGTAAAAATGCAATGGTATGATGATGTCCCTCATGATTAGGGATAATATGATATGTCAAAAATAAGTGAAAGTAAAGTGTAAAGTAAGTGAAGGAAAAGTGTCAGAAAATGTAAGATAGTGAAAAAAAAGTGTAAGAAAGTGGTACCAAGTAACCATGAGTAAGTGTAAGTGACCTAAAAGGTCCCACTATTGAGAATGAAACTTTGTTAAGAAAGAGGAAAATGTTCATAAGATACATAAACATGAGTGAAACCATAATAAGAAGAATATAAAAGTTTATCAAAAAGAAAGAATGTTAAGGATAAAAGAACATTATATAAGTTTTGAAAGCAAAGTAAAGTTATAAGTCATGTAAAAGGAGAAAATATCAATGTGAGAAAATGAGAACATCTAAGTTTCACAAGAAGAAGAAGTTCATAAGTTATGTAAGAAATAAAGTTTAATGAAAGGAAAAGAAAGTGCATGAGTTGTTAATGAAAATACAAGTCCTTAATATAAGTAAGTAAAGAAGATATTAAGAAACAAGTGGAAGCTCATAATCTTTAAAAGAGTAAGTTTTCAAACTATGGAAGAAAAATGAAAATGTATGATAGTTCTATCATTGGGATACGAGTTAATGC
>JAOXJP010229731.1:0-10898 GCA_025762735.1 Platanus orientalis | reverse complement strand
GAAATTTTCTTCTAAAATTTTTAGCATTTTTCTTGTAAAATTTCCTAAAGCCTTTTGTGATGAATGCTACTTCATCATCGGAGTTTTCATCTTGGCTAGATAGCTCTTCAACTTTGAGAGCTATTCCCTTCTTTTTGGCACTTGGCTTAAGTGTCATTTCAAAGGTTTGTAGTGACCCTACAAGTTCTTCTACTATTAAGGTGTTTATGTCATTGCTTTCCTCTATAGCAGTAACTTTGGACCTAAACCTTTTCGGAAGCAATCCAAGTATCTTCCTTACTATGGCTTCTGATTTAAGAGGATCAAGACCCGCCATGGAGTTCACAAGGTCTTGTAGCTTAGTATAAAAATTGATAAATTGTTTATCTTCTTCAATCCTAAGTTCTTCGAACTTCGTGGTAAGCATTTGAAGTTTTAACTTCTTTACCGCACTAGTTCCTTCATGGGTTACTTCTAGTAAATCCCATGCTTCCTTAGCTGAGGTGAGTGAGAAAATTATCCTAAACTCATTTTGACTCACGGCACAAAAGATAGAATTTAAGGCCTTGTAGTTTGCAATGTGAGCCTTCCTTTGGGTTTCTTCCCACTCATTTTTCGGTGTTGCCGGTCTTTTCCAACCTTATTGGATTGATATCCACACGGATAAGTCCATGGCTTAAAAAAATGTACTCATCCAGATTTTCCAATAAGGATAGTTATTCCAACCAAATAATAGAGGTTTTGTGGTTGAGTACGCTTCTTTCGGATTGACCATTTTGTTTTTACCTCTAAGAATTGGATATTTCCACTCTAGTCGTTAAACCGAGTAAGAGTAGCCTAGCTTTGATACCAATTAAAAGTCTAATTTTATCCTAGAATGGGGGGAGGGGTGAATACGATTTCTAAAAATTATTTTAATTAACCCCACATAGATTCTAATTTAGATATTATTGTAGTTCTTGGAATTTAATGCACTTTAAAATATATTTCAATTATTATAATTACAAGTGCAATACAATGGCAATCTTAATTTCAATCGTTCAACTAATTTAAGTTCCTAATTAGTTTCAAATATGAAAGATCATGTAGAAGATGCAATACATTCCATGTAAGATAGAGAGAAGAGACAATTCACACCACAAGCAAACACACAACACAGTATTTATAGTGGTTCGGCACTCGGGCCTAGATCTACTTTCAAAGCTCACAACAAAGCTATGTAGGGTGTCAGATCAATCCCAAGTGAGTGGGAGTAAGTGTGGATTGATTTGACACCCTTTGGATCGATCTGATTCCCAAGTTTTAAAAATATATATATCACTAAAAATCATACCTGAGTCATCGCCTCAAGAGGTACCCATCCCTCGGGGAGCTCGGCCTCAAGCAAAGGCTCCTCACTGACCCCACCCTCGAGGTCAACCATGGTCACCACCTCTAGCACCATCCCTACCAAGTCAGGCTCGGTAGGAGGTACCCTCCTCTTCCTCCCCCTCCTGGTAGGGGGTGTTAGCTCCTCTGCGGGTTGTGCCTTGGTGGTTGCCTGTTGAAATCAAACAAGTCAAAGTCATCATAATATTTTAAAAAAAAAGAAACAAAGTAAATGAAATATAAACAAAACTTTTGTAAAACAATAATGAAATCAAACTCACCTGGGGCTCAATGGAGTCACCCAAAGGCCCATAAGATTGAGTGGCCCACCACTCGTGATGATCCCTAGCCCAATCCAGGAAAACTGAAGCCTCAATGCCTATCTCTCCTTTGTCGATCTCTCCCTTGATTTCGATGACCGATAGAGGTGAGTGCGGGACCAAAAAGTCCTCCACTCCCACCCCAACTTGGCACCAAAAACTCTCCCTAAGGTACATGGTGACCTCGTCAATGGCCACCAAGACAACCCTCTGATGGGAGCAAGCCCAAGCCGAGATCTGGTCTTAAGTAGTATCCCTGTCCAAGACCCATCGAGTCCATGGGTGCCACTTGACCTACACAAAGCATAATAAATATTAGATAATGATTTGAAAAACAAATAAAGCGAACAAATCAAAGCATTATGTACTTACCTGATCAGCTATCAAGAGGTCCAGCTCCCATTGGAAAGAGGAAATGGGTTTGTGGACCTTTTGGTGGGTTTTGAGACCTTTCACCTTGCTATGCAAGGGAAAGGAAACACCTCCTCACTCATCCACCAAGGGGCCAAGCAAGGGAAATGCTCATAACACCACGCCTACAAAAGAAAAGATTCAAAGAGTTAATATCATCAAAAATTAAAGAAAGCAAATAAACATAAAAGACATAAATCAAATAAGTAGAAACAAGCCATACATCCCACAAGAAACACAACCCCAAGAAGGCATGAGGGCCCTGCCTGGCCAAGATCTCACTCATGTTAGAGAACATCCACCTAAGGGTGGACCTATCCCAACTACGAGTAACCACGAGATCCAGCTCCTTCAAAGCTGGTAGTAGATGGAAGTAGACCCTATCGCTCTTCCTATAAAAGATAGAGCAGGTCAACATGTACATCAAGAAGGTGCGGGTGGAAAAGATGATCTCCTTTGGTGGGCTTTGATTGGTAGCCCACACATAATCCTTCTTGAACTAGGATGGAAGGACACCCTTCGTGCCCTTGTAGTATGCCATGGGCTGAGGCTTTATGCATCGAGCCACCAACTCTGGGTTGAAGTCATCCGAGCTCGGTGGAGGCATGTCATCCATGAAAAGTTCGATCACGATGAAATGGTCTATGGGAGGAAGACTAATCTTTCCCATTAGAAGGTGGAAAGTACACGTAACTAGAGACCACCACTTAGCTAGGGCCATCAAAAAATCAAAATCTTCAATTCTGGGTCTCAGGCCTATCACCTGAATTTTCAAAGCCTATTTTTTAAAACATTGAAAATTCAAGCGTTACGCCTATAATTTAGGGCAATGATTTTCAGGCGTTGAAAAATCCATAATTTAATTTAAAAAAAATGAAAAAACCTATTCTAAATCATTCCAAAATCTAAAATAAAGAAAAATAATTTCATCCAAATAATTTTAAACCTAAAAGTACAAAGTAATCTAAAGAAATGTGTAAAATCAAACAAAAATATTGAATCTAAAACAATGCATTCAAAAAACTAGAAAAATTCACAAAAATAGGAAATTAATTAATGAATAAATCAAAATTTATCTCATCCACAACCAGTTTCTTCCACAATGCATTCTCTTATGCCGAGAGAAGTGGGAAATGCCTACTTGATCCTCCTTGACTCATTGTAGTTGGGGTTAAAAAGATGGATTTTGGTAAAAAAAAATTGGAAAAGGAAGGAAGAAGAACACTTTGAACAAACTCCCTCTTGCTTGTAATAAAAAATAGCAAGTTGAAACACAAAAAGACAAAATGCACAATCGCGGGCCATTTAAAAGTTGTAACTGCTCTCAACACCTAATCGTGCTTCCAATGCCTGAATTTTAATTCAATTAAATTCAAGCGTTGAGGAAAAATTTAGGCATCAAGCATTTTTGCCTGTAACTGTTTCAACACCTAATCGTGCCTTCAATGCCTAAATTTTAATTCAAATAAATTTAGACGTCGACACAAAAAATTTAGGCATTAGGCTTAATTTTTACAGAATATTGTTTTTGATTGTAAAATGACATCTTTTAATCCTATGTTCATACTTGTGCTTACAGACATGGATCATAGACCTGTGTGATTAGATTCATATTCCACCATCTCTGCAAACTTTACAAATACCCTAATCGCCCTTCCCCCCGAAGAACGGGAAGTTTAGAATAATCAAAGCTGACTAGGGGCAACATTAACCTTGACACAAATCAACTTGGATTGGCCACTATCAGAGGCAGCCATTTCCTTTTGGGACCCATCATCCATGCTTTTCCTCTTTGGAGAACAAGAGCTTACACCTACTATCGAGGAGCTCAAATCCTTCCTAAATTGGGAACATTGTCTAGGCGTCAGTGCCGTAATTCCAATGCATAAACCTAGCTACCTCAAAGGCTTCCATGCATTGGACATCACCAAGGCCTCCCTACCTAAAGAAGCTATAGGAGAATACCTGCATTACCCTTTTGACCTTCTATTGGAAAGAAGTTGGAAGAAATTCGGCTACTTCGCCAACCCCATCAAGTTCAAAGCTTTTACCTTGGTCGTCCTAGGACAACTTTTGCTATCACTAGCCATCATCCTATCAATGGTGTTTGACTCAATATCCAAGGACAACATCTAAAAAAGAAGACTCTCACACCTATGATCATATCTAAAACTATCTCCAATCACTCTCATTATGCTCAGCATCCTCGAGATCGATTATATATGGTTGCCCAGCTTTCTTATAACCCTGGCTATGGGAATATTTGTCTATCCTTGCATCCTTCCCGACTTATGTGTCTCGGGATCTGACTCCGGCACAGATACATGTCAATAACCACCCCTTGCCAATCAAAACAATTACATTGGGTTATCAAAGCCTACTAGCTACTATGCCCCCTAAACATATCACTTGGCGAGTCAAATGGCACAAAGCACACTACCCACTTCTTGCAACCAAGGACTGCACATACATGGTTATCATAGGAGTCTATTAGAGCACTCCCTATGTACCCATATGCATCCTTTGCCAATTTTCTCTCAGGCACGATCTCTTCGACTTTCCAATGATCTTCGAAGACATCTTCAAGCTCGACCATTGTACATCTTCTCATACGCAATCAATCCTCTTCACCACCTCAAACTTCTCTACTACCCTATAGCCAACCCAACACCAATGAGCAGCCTTGAATTCCTACACTCACCGAGTTTGAGAAGTTGATTTTTGAGTACTTGTTGAAGGAAGGAGGGCCTTATGGCTAGAGTACAATCTCCGAGCCACTACCACCTCCCAGTACAGTTAAGCAAACTCCACCTCTAAGCTACTCATATACACAGGGCCCCACCTATGTCACAGCCCCACTCCGAGCCATTACCACATACTTGAGGCCAGAACACCGGGCAGTCTTCGACCTAGAAGAGTATTATAGGCTATCAACATTAAGCAAAAAGGGAAGGAGAGTGTTGCTCCTCCCAAAGGTGATGAAACTAGTGTATAACTAGCCAAGCTCGCAACAGTGGTAGAATTGATGAAAGGGGGTAGTTTCCCATCTCTATGGACTTTGAGGATCTCTGTATCCATCCCACAGGTGTACTACCACCAAACTTTTAAGTGCCAAATGTCAAGAAATATGATGGTACCACCTGCCCTAGGATGAATCTTTGCATGTATTGCAATGCTATGTTCCAATGGGGGCATGATGAGTGTATCTTGGTCTAAATGTTTGGCCAAAGTCTAGAGAAGAATGTAGAAAAATTGTTAGTAAGCCAAGAAAAGTGCAACATCAGCACATGGAGGGCCCTAATGCGGTCATTCCTTAACCATTATAAGTTCAATCTTGAGATGCTACCAACCAAGGAAGAGATAGAAGGAATGAAACCCATTATGGGAGAGAGTATTGGGGACTTTTCCTATAAGTGGAGATTAAAGACCTCTAACCTAAAACACCCTATGTCCGAGGAGGACATGATATCCACCTTTATGAGGACGTTGGGTCCCACTTACCAATTGATGCTCTTGACTGCTTCACAGAGCAACTTCATTAAGGTTGTCGATAAAGCCACAAAGGTAAAGTTGGCCATCAAGGCAGCCTTGGTACAAGATGCACCTCTCACCCTTGCCAGTTTCACTAGAACTATGTCAAAGAAGGCAATTGTCACCAGACCAGAAGCAAATTTGGTTCAAGCTATTGAGGTCCCTCGACCTAGTCAGAACAGCAATCATGTTTTGCATCCACCACAGCCGACCCAAAGCTATCCAACAGCTATGAACATCATTCCTCCACAGTAAATATACCAACCTAGATACCCGAGTGTGCCCAGAGAAGAGAAGAAAAATAGAAAGTTTACCTTATTTCCCTACTCATATAAGTAAATCATGGAATACCTCATCAAAAAGAGGTTCTTGCAGCCAATTGAACCAAACATCCACCTTACCCCTACCCTACCGTTATAATCAAGTAGAACATTATGACTATAATCAAACCCTAGGGCATACCATCGATAAGTGTTTCCACCTGAGACATGACATCCAAGACCTGATCAATAAGGGTAAGGTATCATTTGACCCTACACCCACCAATCCTCCACCAAATTCAAATATCATCCAAAATCCACTCCTTGACCACCAGCCACCAAAAGGGGTCAACATGATCAGTCTCACCAACACCCGGTTCAACCCCTCCAGCTACATCACCAAGATCTCAAAGCCTAAGAAAATCATTTTCTTACCCAACACTAACCAAGTGTCTACCCTAAATAGACACTCCTCCGAGCCTATTCCCCCTCCTGAATATGTGTACCTGCTCACACACATGTGGGATATGGCCTCAAATAGCCCATTAACAGTCCTTCCTCCTGACATCAACATGTAAGGAGAAGGTTCAGCAACCCATAACCCATTTTCATCCCCCCATATCATCCCACCACTCTCACTATATGCCTAACTCATCGACCTCACATCCCCTCACCAAGTCATCAACATTCCTCCACCTACCATAATACAATACCTACTGAAACGAGTCCCTTTGGGCTATCTAGTTAAGGAAGTAGCAGATCCTAAGCTTTCAAATGATGAGTTGGAAGAACTCACTGCTTTCATCACCAGGTCAAGCAGAGTTTCCAAGCCAGTCACATATCCACATCCCAAGGGAAAAGGGAAAGAGAAAATGATAGAAGAAAAGTGAGACAGAGATACAGAAACAGACCAGAGAAGCAGTAGAAAGGAGAGAAAATGAAAATTTTAAAGCAACAATTCAAAAGTCTCACCTATTCTTGATTGAGCAGTTGTCCAAGACATCGGCACAGGTCTCTATCTTAGGCTTTTTACTGACATTAGAGCAGCATAGAGAAAGATTCTTGAGAATATTCAGAAATCCATTTATGGACACTTCAATCACACCAGACAGGTTGGAAAATATGGTGGCCAAAGTATTAACTCAATAAGACAACATTTTTGGAAGAAGAGATTCCCGAGGGTGACACAGTGTACAACTGAGCCATCTACATCACGTCCTACCACTTAGAGATGTGTATTCCTCTCATTTTGGTAGACAATGGGTCCACCTTGAACATCTGCACCAAGGATACACGGGACTCGTTAGGAGTCCCCTCAGACTATGTGAAACCCAACCCTTGTGACATAAGGGCCTTTGACAATTCAATTAGTTGTGGCTAAGGAGAAGTGTACATTCCCCTAGTGATAGAAGGGAGAATGTTTCAAGTTTAGTTTCAAGTGATAAGCATACCATCCTCCTTCACAATGTTGTTAGGAAGACTGTGGATCCACCAGGCAGGCGCCATCCCATACACTCTCCACCAAAAAGTGAAGTTTATCATTGATGATGAGGTCATCATAGTACTGACAAATACATCTGTTATCATAATGATAGGATAGAAAATACTGGGAGTCTGAAACTTGCAAGCCCCAAATACCTTCACCTAGTACCAATTTGAGGTTGTGCATACAGAGAAAGAGGTAACAGAACTAAAAAGGAAGGCTAAAATACTTCTACTAAAGTTTCACATGATGGCCAAGATGAAGTTCGATCTGAGCAAAGGCTTAGGCAAGTTTTCCCAAGGAAGAAAGAACACCGTCAAACCTATCAGAGTGTTGTACAAGGTAGGCTTAAGGTTCAAACCTTTGATCAAGCAGTAGTTTAAGAAGAACAAGAAGAAAAAAACTAGCCACAAGGCCACACAACACTTTGTACCTACTTCTGGATTACCTAAGACTTACACTACACCGCCAACTAAACCGCTAACTTAGACAGTATCACCTAAGCTTAGCACAGAATATGCACCAACAAAACCAATTATCATTCCCCCTTCAATTATCATCCAACTTACCACCTTAAGGCTGCTCCTCATACCCACTTGTTCATCTCTAAGCCATTCGTCCCTGAGGTCGTGAAAATTTTAACCCCTAACACCTTAGCACATAGGGAGGACAACCTAGCTCCCCTAAGTCTACTCTTTCTCCTTGGTGATGTCATGAAAGCATTGCAATCAGTTATTGCGAGTGGAGAGTTAAACCTAGATGAACTTGACCCTGACTAGGTCAACATGCTAGAAACATGGGTACCTGTGGAAGCCACAAAGTAGTCGGATAAGCCAACTCCATCACAGCAGAAGACCAAGACCAAGTGATTGATTGAATGATTGAGAAAAGATGCTAGGAAGAGCTGACCTTATTCCACTCTTATTTAAATTTTCAAAAGCTTTTAGTCTTTTTCCTATTCACCACTTTGTATAAGAACTATGTAGACTTGATCCCTAATGACTCAAAATTGTCAAAGCGTTCGATTAGTGCACTTGTAAGGGGTACGTAGGCAACCTGAGACACAGCTTTAGGTTCAGTCACTTTTGAAATAAAAATCTTTTTCTGCTTTCTTTACCCTTGTAGTCAAAGAACTATGTGCGGCTTAATCTTAATAGACCAATGTTTTTAAAAGCACTTAGGCTAAAAGTCAAGTATGTAGGCAACCTGAGAAGTAACTTTAGGCTCAGCTACTTTTCAAAAAAAAAATGTAAATTTGGTCCACCCTGAGACTAGAGCTATGCACGACTTGATCCCTGCTGAACAAACTTTACTAAGTTTGTGATCAGTGTAAACATCGGGTATGTAGGCAACTTGGAGTTTGATTCCAAGTCCAGTTGTTCCTCAGGTATTAAATCCCCTTTTCATGTGAAATCATACTAAAAGCTTTTCTTTCAAAAATAAGAACAAGAAGAATGAAATGATGAGGAAATAATGCCGAAAGAGGTGATCAAGGCCTTTAAGAGCTAAGAAAACTAGAATTTTCCATCGGTAGATGATCTCCAAGAGATTAATCTTGGGTTAGAAGCCGCACCTAAAATTGTGAAAATTGGGACCCCCAACACTTTAGTTCTGGGGCATGCCCTGTTAAATCTACCAGATCAAGATGTCCATTAAAGACTGTGAGAAGACTGTTTTCACAACCCCTTGGGCCACATTCTATTACGAAGTAATGCCCTTTGGCCTCAAGAATGCAGGGGCAACATATCAATGGGTCATAACTATGCTCTTCCATGACATGATCAACAAAGAAATATAAGTCTATGTTGATGACATGATTGTCAAATCCCATCATCGGAAAGATCACCTAGAGCACCTACAGAAGTTGTTTACTAGTTGGAGGAAATACAAATTGAAGCTGAACCTGAACAAATGCATCTTTGGAGCCTCCTATGAAAAATTGTTAGGCTTCATCATCAGTGAAAGAGGTATAGAAGTTGACCCTTCCAAAGCCAAAGCAATTATGGGAATGCCTACACCTCGCATAGAGAATGATGTATGAAGTTTCTTGGGCCATATCCAATACATCAGTCATTTCATTGCTCAGTTCATTCCCATTTGTGAACCCTTGTTCAAACTGTTAAGAAAGAACGTTCCAACCCAATGGAACAATGACTACCAAATTGCCTTTGACAAGATCAAGAAATATTTGCTAAGTCTACCTGTATTGATCTCTCCAAAGCCGGAGCACCCATTGATTTTGTATCTGATTGTACATGATAGCTCCATGGGATGTGTATTAGGGCAGCATGACAAGACAAGGAAGAAGGAACATGCCATTTATTATCTAAGCAAGTGTTTCATTGACTACAAAACTAGATACACACCTCTTGAGAAGACTTGCCTCTCTCTGATCTATGTCACCAAAAGACTTCGACATTACTTCCTTTTATAAAAAGTATTTATGATTTCTCGGATAAATCCTATCAAATATTTATTCGAGAAACCAGCAACCATAGGGAGAACTACCCGATGACTCATGATGTTGTCAGAATTTGACATCACCTATGTCTCACAGAAGGCTATCAAGGGGCAAACCATAGCCGACTTCTTAGTAGATGAACCAACAGATGAACCTTTATCCTTAAAATTTAACTTCCTAGATGAACACATACTTTGTGTTGAAGTTGAATCAAACAGGATAGTCAGATGGAAGATGTGCTTCAATGGAGCTGTCAATCAACTAGATTGTGGGATTGGAGCCATGTTCATTTCCCCTACAAGTGCCCTCATCCCAATTGCTGCAAGGTTGCACTTTCTATGCACCAACAACATAATCGAATATGAAGCTTGCATCATCTATTTGAAAGCAGCCATTGACCTTGGTATTGATGTATTAGAAGTCTACGAAGACTCAGCACTGGTCATTTTTCAAGCAATAGGAGATTGGTTCATCCGAGAGGAGACGTTCTTAGACCATGATGAATGTCTACAAATCGTTTCCAAGAACTTTGAGTACCTGAATTTCAATTACATTGGTAGAAGAAGGAACAACTTTGCAGATGCTTTGGCCACATTAGCTTTAATGATTGACATCCCTCAAGGGGCAGATATGACACCTTGAGATTGAGCAGAGAAATGAACCATCCTATTGTCTACATATTGCAACTACTGATTTGAACAGGGAGCCGCGGTTCTTCAACATAAAGAATTATCTAGAAGATCAGACCCTTCCAACCATGACTTCTAAGAATGATCAACATGCTCTATGGAGATTAGCAACTCAATTTGTTTTGCATGGTGGGACCTTATACAGGAAGTTCCCTCTTCATGTTCTCTTGAGATGTGTAGATGAAGGTGAGGCTCACTATTATTGAAGATATCCACGGAGGACAGTGTGGCCTGCACATGAATAGGCTCATGCTTACTAAGAAAGTTCTTCGACTAGGTTACTATTGGTCGACCATGGAAACAGATTGTTGCCAACATGTAAAGAAGTGCCACACTTGCCAGTCTTATGCTAACATCATCAAAGCACCAGCTTCTGAATTACACAACCTGACTACT
>JAOXJP010229730.1:0-10899 GCA_025762735.1 Platanus orientalis | reverse complement strand
ACTAAGAGTAAATCAAAGGATTAGATATATAGTTTTTCTTACAAATCAGTAAAGAATTACCTCTAAAATTATTTAAAATGTTAAAACAACTCTTAAAATAGCTTTTACAATTTTAAGAATAAAACCCCCTTTTAAAACTCTTAATTTTCCTTTAAACATAGTTTTGTATGTATTAACCATACAAAATAGATGATTTAACTCATTAAAATCCTGTATAATTAAAAACTAATCACTTTTATACCATGTTTTGTAAAAACTATTTTCTCTTACAAAACCACGCTTTAGAACTTTAGACAATATCAAAACCTTGAAAAATGATTCACATTTAGTTTAGAAACGATGAAAGCCTTTGTAAAACATAATCAATGGAGTTCTAGAAACCTAAAGAATGAAATCAAAACAATAGTTTAGTTGTGTTCTTACATCTTGGTATGTAAAAATCGTTTCTATCTTTGTTCTTTAGAAAAATCCCAAATTTTTTACCAAAACCTACATTTTCCTCTTTTTTCTTTCTTTCTTCTTCTTGCTCTTTGATATTTTTTTATGGTTTTTAGGTCTCTTTAGGTCAAGTTCCATCTATTCTATAGATCCATATAAGGCCCCACACAATTTAGAAACCCAAAAGGCTAAGGAAAAGTCACAATAGTGACTTTGCTATTCCAACATAGGCTAGGGCGATAGATCGGGCCTCCTTGGTCCGATTGATCAGGGGTCCTTCCGATCGATCAGGCCGGAGCCCTTTAATTCCAATTATTTTATTTTTTGTTTTGACCCCTCTTCGCTCTTTTGCTTATTTCTCCCTCGTTTGAGGTCCGTTTTGCTCCTCGTTTGTTGTGTTAGACTCTAAACTTATGTGCCTATCCTATGGTATAAGTTTCACTCATAGATTCTTTCTACATTTTTGTTGGTGCCTATATAAAGTTATGCCAATGTCTAAATCAGTAAATGTGCATTTAAATGGTCGTAAGTGTGTACAAAACTTATATAACCTGTGTAAGCATTCTAAGTGTGACACGTGTATAGAATATGTGCGACATGGTGTGGGGTGTTACACTCTCCCCCCATAAAATAAATTCAGTCCCTGAATTTGACAGACTTTAAGTGTGACACAAGTACATATACTTTTCCTTCATCTCGTCTTTGCTTTTCTAAGTAGCTTCTTCTACATAATGGTTTTTCTATAGTACCTTTACATACAAAATCACCTTTGAATGAAGAACCTGTTCTTTCTTGTCTAAAATCTAAACCGGTTGTTCATCATAAGATAAATCTTCCTTGACTTGCAATGGTTCAAATTCTAACACATGGGATGGACACATGTACTTCAACATAGATAAGTGAAATACATTGTGGATATGTGATAAATCAAGTGGCAACGCCAGTTGATAAGCAACTTCTCCCATCTTCCTTAGAATTTCAAATGGTTCGATGAACCTAGGACTCAATTTCTATTTTATTCCTAACCTCATGATAACCTTTGATGGTGATATCTTTAGAAATTCATGTTCTCCAATTAGAAATTAAAGTTATCTTCTTCTTTGATTTGCATAATTCTTTTGTCTACTTTGTTCTGCAAGCAACCTTTTATGAATAACGCTAATTTTTTCTATTATGATCTAAACTAATTCCAACCAAAGTAACCTTCTTTCACCTACTTCTTCTCAACATATAGGTGTTCTGCATTTTCTTCCATACAAAGCTTCAAAAGGTGCTATATATATACTCTCTTGGTAACTGTTATTTTAAGCAAATTCGATCAATAGTAGATGATTATCTTAATTTTCTTTTAAATCAAGCATAAGCTCTCAACATATCTTCCAAAGTCTATATGGTTCTTTCTTACTGTCCATTTGACTATGGATGAAAAGACAGATTAAAATTTAGCTTTGTCCCCAAAGTTTGCTGTAAGCTATTCTAAAGTCTTGAAATGAATCGTGAATCTCAATATGAAACTATCCTAATTGTAATACCATGTAGTTTCACAATCTCATCAATGTACAACATGGTTAATCTATCAAGTGAGTAATTTACTCGAAGGGCTAAGAAATGGGTGGACTTGGTTAGTTGGTCCAAAATATATCAAACAAAATGAAATCCCTTCCTAGTCCTATGTAGTCCACTAACAAAGTCCATAGATATGTGTTCTCAATTCCATTCAAGAATTTTCAATGGCTATAATAATCCTGGTGGCTTTTGGAGTTTGACTTTCATAACTTGAAAAGTTAAACACTTGGATACAAAATCCATAATTTTTAGCTTCATGTTATTCCACCAATAGTACCCCTTCAAGTCCTTGTACGTCTTTATACTCCCTCGATGAACTGAATAAGAAGTCTCATGTGCCTTTTCCATAATTTATCTTTTAAGTTCGGGGTCATTAGACACATACAACCTCTTATCATACCCAAGAGAATCATCTCCTCTAATTACAAAGTTTACCTTTTCTCCTCTTTGATCTCTTCTATAATTTTTTGAATCTGAAAGTTTAAACTCTGAGCTGCCTTGATATTTCATTCAACATTGGCTAAATTCTGAGATGTGCCATTACATATGCTAAATTGCTAGAAGATTTTCAACTCAATGCATCAACAACTACATTGGCTATTTCTGGATGATAAATGATAGTGCAGTCATAATCCTTAATTAATTCAAGATATCTTCTTTGCCTCAAATTCAGATCTTTTTATGAAAACAAATATTTCAAACTCTTGTGATTTGTATAAATTTCACAAGGTTCTCCATATAGGTAATGCTTCCATATTTTCAATGCAAAAACAATCGCGGCTAATTTCAAATCATGTGTTAGATAATTTTACTTATAATGCTTAAGCTGTCTAGACACATAGGCAATAACTTTCCAATTTTCCATCAAAACACAATCTAAACCTTTCCTGGATGCAACACTATAGATCACATACTTCCCTTCTATGTTGGATGGTAAGTTAAAGACCAAATCGTTCTTCAGTTCTTGGAAACTGTGCTCACATGCCCCGTTCTAGTCGAATTTGGCATACTTTTACATCAACTTTGTTAAAGGATCCACAATGATAGAGAATCCCCTTAACCAATCTCTTGTAATAACCAACCAATCCTAGAAAGCTACAAATCTCAGATATATTCATAAGTCTAGCCCAATCAACCACTGCTTCAATCTTCTTGGGATCTATATAAATTCCATCCTTTGAGATTATATGTCCCAAGAAATCTATTTTGTTAGAATTCACACTTGTTGAATTTAGCATATAACTTGTGGTCCTGTAGTGCAATTCTCAGATGTCCTTCATGTTCCTATGAACTCTTAGAATAAATAGGATATCATCAATGAATACAATGATAAAGTGATCTAGATAAAGTCTAAATATCTTGTTCATCAAGTCCATAAATCCTGTAGGTGCATTCGTCAATCCAGAAAACATGACTAGAAACTCAAGTGTCCATACTTGGTATGGAAGGTAGTCTTGGAAATATCATCATTCTTAATTCGAAGTTGATGGTATTTAGACCTAAGATCGATCTTGGAAAAGACCTTAGCACCTTGTAATTGATCAAAGAGATCATCAATTCCTAGCAAAGGATACTTGTTCTTTATTGTCACCTTATTCAACTACCTATAATCAATGCATAGCCTCATGGTTCCATCATTCTTCTTCACAAATAAAATAGGTGCTCCTCATAGATAAACACTAGGGTAGACAAAACCTATGTCTACCAAATCTTGCAACTGCACTTTAAACTCTTTTAATTCAATTGACGCCATTCTATATAGTGCCATAGAAATAGGCTTAGTGCCTTCTGTTAACTCAATTGCAAACTCAATCTTTTTATTTAGAGGTAATCTAGGAAGATTTTCAAGAAACACATCACTAAAATCTCTAACAATTGATATGTCTCAAATCTTCACTCCATCATTCTAATAATCTATAATGTAAGCTAGATACCTTAGCCCACCTTTCTGTAATATTTTTCTTTGTTCCCTTAAACACAACCTTGGTTTGATTAGGGATACTAATGGTCACTTCCTTGCTATAACAATCTACATTAGTCTGATGAGTAGCTAGCCAATCCATGCTAAGGATCACATCAAAATCCTGTAGGTCTAATGAAACCAGATCTACTAACACCTCTCATTCCCCAATCATGACTATACATGACTTGTATACAAACTCAACAATCATAGTCTTGCCAAGTGTAGTAGATATCACTAATTCATACTCTAATGGTTCCGGGATAACATCAATCCATCTTATGATTCGGTCTTCCTAAATCAAATCAATCAATCATTTTAAAACAATTTTCCTAATTCTTTATGTTTCTAATTCTCTATATATTTTTGAACTTATAACCTATAACTCGAAACTCAAATCCTAGGTTCTAGTAGTCTACAAAATCTCTAAACTGACATCCTAAAATAATCAAATAAACTCAATGTTAGTCTTCTATAATAATTAGATCATCCTCAAATATGTCAGACTTATCAAGGTCAAATAATAATTCCCAAATTTTCATGTACTTGAATCATATTCTAATGTTTTCATCTATGTTTTATGTTCTAATTGCTGCTAGACTTCTTTCTAATGTTTCACCCTAGAACTTTCTAGTTTTCTTTTAGTCCTAAATATAGAACTCCATCAGAGAGTCTATAGAACCTTAAACATAAAGCTCTGATGCTAGCTTAATTGTGCTCCAAAACCCGAACCAGTAGGGTTATGAATTTTGGCACATGACATTACATTACTTTTCTTTTCATTCAATCATTCATAACCTGTATAAATTTTTTGCTTCTTTACAATATACAGTGGAACAATGCATCAATCAATTTCCAATGATCATATAATTAATCACATACCTATAAGTCTGACTTGTATAAAATCCCATAACTCATAAACCAAAATTCTGTAAATAATCCATAAAAAATGCTTAACATTTCCATTCAATTTAAAATAAATAGTCTGACATAATCAAATCTATTAACTGAAATCAAATAATAAAAATCCTTAACTTTTTACAT
Organism: Platanus orientalis; assembly: GCA_025762735.1. Lineage (NCBI taxonomy): Eukaryota > Viridiplantae > Streptophyta > Magnoliopsida > Proteales > Platanaceae > Platanus > Platanus orientalis. Next base: position 5,891 of record JAOXJP010229730.1, on the reverse strand, counting down.
CCCATGAAATTTAAATTGAAATAACTATATTGAAATAAATAAAGGCTCTAATTTAAATAATTGAAATAAACAAGTGTCTAGTCACTAGTTCTCTCAATTTGGAACTGCTACTCTGCGATCTCTTCATCATCTGTGGTGTTAGATTGGGGTAAGTTTGAGATACTTGACAAGAAAAACAGTAAACTAAGGGAATGGTGAATCAAGTCTTAGCACGATTTTAGAAACTAAATAAGTATTTTCAATTTACAAATCAATAAATAGTACATTTCATAAATCAATCTTATACATTACTAAACATTTAATAAAAATTGTAGTTTCATGTACAAAACAAAAATCAATGATAACATATATTTTTACATTAAATAGAACAAAACGGATCAGATCATATATTATATCATAGCCAATACAGAACATAATAGAATATATATCTACTATCAAGCTATAATATATAATAGTTTGCATCATTTAAGCCCTGGTGAGAATGGTCCAGTTTGCACCATTTAAATCCAAGTGAGAAGGGTCCAGTTTGCACTGATTATACTCAGGTGAGAAGGGTTGCTACAACTGCCTATGTGGCCAACAGTAAGGATTCATAACAGTTCATACAGATTATACCTAGGTGAGAAGAGTTTCTTCAATAATTCCCCTTGATAGACAATATGACTTTCTAATAATACATATCATTTTTTTGCAGTTTCAATCAAATCACATAGTCCATAGAAGCAATATATAATGATTCTTTATATTGACTAATTCAAAATAACATATAAGAATCTGCTTGATCTAACTTAGCACAATCTATAGAACATGTTTTTAAAGCATATCAAATCTATCCAGAATAGTACTCTTGAGAATCACTAATAGTTGGATGAAAAAAATAATCCTTTCTTTTTATAAAATAAGATTCAAGAACACTAAGAGTAAATTTGAGGATTAGACATATAGTTTATCTTGCAAATCAGTAAACAATTATCTTTAAAATTATTTAAAAGGTTAAAACAACTCTTTGAATAACTTTTACAATTTTAGGAATAAAAACCCCTTTTAAAACTCTTGATTTTCTTTTAAACGTAGTTCTACATGTATTAATCATACAAAACAGATGATTCAACTCATTAAAATCCTATAGAATTGAAACACAATCACTTTTATATCATGTTTTGTAAAAACTATTTTATCTCTTATAAAACCACGTTTTAGAACTTTAGACAATATCAAAACCTTGAAGAATGATTCACATTTAGTTTAGAAACGATGAAACCTTTGCAAAATAGAATCAATGGAGTTCTAAGAATCTAAATAATGAAATCAAAATAATAGTTTAGCTGTGTTCTTACCTTTTGATGTGCAAAAATTGTTCATATCTTTGTTCTTCAGAAAAATCCCTAAAACTTTAGCAAAACCTAGGTTTTTCTCTTTCTTTTTCTTCTTTTCCCTGTCTCTTTCTCTTTGATATTTCTCTAGGATTTTTAGGTCTCTTTAGATTGAGTTACATCTATTTTATAGGTGCACATAAGGCTCTACACGATTTAGAAACCCAAGAGGTCAAGGAAAAGTTGCTATGACGACTTTCCTATTCCAACACGGGCCAGGGCGATCGATCTGGGGGTGCTTAATTGATCGGGCGATTAGGCCAATCGATTGGACCTCCTTGGTCCGATCAATTGGGGGTCCTCCCGATCGATCAGGCTGGAGCCCTGTGTTTTCATTTATTTATTTATTTTGTTTTGACCACTCTTCTCTTTTTCACTTATTTCTCCCTCATTTGAGCGCTCGCCGTTTATTGTGTTGGACTCTAGACTTCCGGGCCTATCCTATGGTATAAATTTCACTCATATATTCTTTTTACATTTTTATTGGTGCCTCTTTGAAGTTGTGCTAATGTTCCGATTAGTATATATATGTGCATTTCAATGGTCTTAAGTGTGTACAAAACTTATATAACCTATGTAAGCATTCTAAGTGTGACACATGTACAGTAATATGTGCGACATGGTACGGGTTGTTACAGTTGATCCCATGGTTAATGTTTAAATTTTCTAAATTGGCAATTATTTCTAATTAGAAGTGTTTCTTTCCTTGAATGTGAAGGGGAGGAGACATTTTGGAAAACTTCTTTTAAAAGGTGGTGGACTACAATTTGGAGAACTTTATATAAAGAGCTCTCATAACTTGTAGGGCTATGGTTAGAGCACAAAGGGGATGTCAGATTGGTGAAAAAGAAATTTATTGAGAGGCTGTTGTGAGAAAGGATATAAAGGATTACTAGAAAAGACTTGGATAATTCTTTGGGTTTTCTCTTATGAAATTTGATGAGTGCAGAAAGTTACTTGATATGTAGTCTATAATTTCTTGTTACTTTCACACTTAGTGGAAATTGGATATTTCATTCTATACACATAGGTGATTTTGTCAAACCACGTAAACTTCTTGTGGTGTGTGTGTGCTTGTTGGGTTCTTTACTATTTTGTTTTTATTGCATTAGTTTATATGATGTAAGCCCAAATTCCACCATGTGGGAGATCAAAATTTTGATTTCTCTATGCCAATAGTATTTCTTTATCAGTATTATGGCTCGTCATGGTGACCATGCTTAACTTCTTAAAGAAGGAAAGCACCTAGAGAAAGTTTAAAGCATGGGTTCCTTACCATTTCATAGCACCAAGTGGTAAAGTTTTTTAAACAAGTCTTTTCCAATCTAACCAAAAACAAAATCTTGAAAGACATAAGCTCTACTCAAGAGGGTTTGTAGAATGAGCCATCTTAACATTTTGGCTTCTAGGACATAAAGGGTACATGGAAAAGATAGCTCTTGATATAATGTTGGGTGGGACATGCCCAATCTACTAGTCTTTGGCATTACCACTATGCTTCTTTTAGTTCAAAGTTCTTACATGCTAACATCCCTTTGTACTAGACTAAGACATGAGGTAGGCCCTATCTAGGTATGGCAGCTAGTCTAGTTCAATATGGCTTTTGGCCAACCTGGTCTAGCTTGTGGAATTGAGTGGGAGGTAGGAGACAGGCAGGACAAGAGATGAAGATTAAGCAATCAAATAAAAGGAAAACGATAAAACATACCCCTCAAACAAATAAAAGTCTTCTCTAAGTTTCAAGGATTATTCAAATAAGAAAGAGAAAAATTACCTCTCTAACACATTAAAGACCTCTTAGTTTCAAGGATCATTCAAATGAAAAAGAGAAAAATTACCTCTCAAACACATTAAATACATTCCCTAAGATTCAAGGATTATTCAAATAAGAAAGAGAAAAATTACCTCTCAAACACCTTAAGAACCTTCTCTAAAATTCAAGGATTATTCCATCCCAAATTTGATTAGCTCTTACTATGCTGTCCCAATAGGGGATGGGCGGGATAGACCACCTATTTAACCTTTCCAATTGTCATCCCTAGGCCCATCAAATTGTGTTTGAGAGAGAGAGAGAGAGAGAGAGAGAGAGAGAGAGAGAACAACTTTTATAGGGTCAAGGTTAAACTCTTTCCTCAAATTTAAAAGGCCTGTGAAACAAATTTTGATGTGACCAACACTAAGATACTTTAGTAACCAGAGAATAATTGATGCACTGGCGAAGCTATGAAAAATACAACTTTGGTATATTAAATTATTATTAGCACTACTCTTGTATATAAAAGCTTTGTATATTCCTTATCAAGGTGATAATAAAAGCAATGGATCACATGAATAATGAAATGGGAAGATGTGAAAATAAATAAATAGAATGCGATTTTGGTGGAATCTTCTTCTCATGTCTAATGTGTTCTCTTTCGGTTATATATCAAGGTTAGCTGACTTGGATTTTTGAATCCACTCGGATAGCTTTGGAGTTGACTCGGGAGTCATTACAGTCAACTCGGGAAGTTATGTCATTTAAAAAAAAAAATACAAAAAGTATATATAAAAGATATAGATAGAATTTGGATCAAGTATTGTCAATTTCTATAATAAATATAAGCATTTTTTCTTATGATCCTACAAAAATTTTAAGAGATTCTTCTATGTAAAAACTTAATACCATTCTAGAGATACTAGCAAATACAAACTGTAATCAATATTAACCTCATTTAATGACTTAGCACACATAGGTAATAAAACTATAAAAGGGTAGCAAGGAAGAAAAAAGATATAAATTTTAATTCTCTAGATATTGTTTATAGAAAAAAAAATCTCTCTAGAGATTAGAGTCTGGCCTGGCATATGAACTTACATGGAATGAAGTTAAAAAAACAGTCATAGAAGACTCAAAAAAGCCAATTAATTTAACCCAAAATATGACATTAGGGCTTTTAATCATATATATGATTATTTTATTTATTAAGTTTGAAGAACTTTTTTTGAGAAAAAAATAATATGACTCACCGGAATCTTTGGAGTCGGCAGAGTTATTCTCATGACTTGGCCGAATCATATACCTATAAGAGTCATACAGGTGACTCGACTCCTATGCCTTAGAAGTTGAGTCAAACTCGGGGAGTCGGCAAACTATATAGAGTTTCAGACATGCAAATTCAACAAATTGGAGATGACAAAAACATGTACACAACTGTTGATTTAAGACGATCTCCTTTCCTTAATAACTAGCTGATGATTCTAATATATTTATACAACATAATTCTCAACGTTTTTGCCTTTCCAGCTGGTATAAAGACATCAATCATGTCAGCCAAGATGTTAGATCTTGAAAGTAATCTATTTTTTTCTAGAAGATTATACATGTTAATTAATCTGGTCGTATCTTCCCCTAAACTGGGTAATGGATTATTATTATGCTTTGCAAAGTTATCATCTAATATTTTGATATATGAGAGATGATCGAATCTTCAATCTTATGACCATGTTTAACACTAGAGATTGTGTGTTGCCAGACGAAGCAGGAAAATTCCTATTTAGGGTGATTAAAACATATGTAAGATGCAGTGGGTTTCCTAAAGACGACAAATGTACTGGTTCAACAATATCTAAGAGAGGAACTATCAAGATGAAAAATGTAGAAACAATCAATTTAATTATCAAATTGTCTCTATTACTCATGGATTCCCATGAAAACCAATTAATCTACAAGCACGAATGAATAAATATTAAAAATAAATTAGATACTTTCAACAAATCCTTTAGAACTATTTTGTAATTTTCTCATGAACAGCTAATGTGCATATTTTCATTATCCATTAAAAATAAACTACTAAATGCGTATCACAACATGGAACAATGAAAAGAAACATATTTATTTAATTTAAAGTAGATAGCTTTTGATCCTTCTTCACAAGCGTGCATAGTGGCAACTAAAGTCTCCAGTTAATGTCAACTAGCCAGCTACCTCTGCGACGTCAATATTTACACTGGGTGGAGCCACCATTCATGGCGTGCCAGGTACTGACAGCCCATACACTTTTGTCAGTACCTGATGCCACACGGCACCCCATGAACGAACGGTGGCTCTAGCCCCGGTGTAAATATTCACATCGCAAAGGATATCAAACATCAAACTATGATTACTTGCTGCCTCAAAATAGTTAGGCATTACAGACCTTGTATACGTTGTTCTTCTCGGCCACATTCCATAAAAATTCAAATATTTTTGGCTCGTTTCCTCATCTGATTTATGGAATTGCTCGGTCTTTGAGAACAAATGTCTTGTCCAAGATTTTGTATGTCCTACCGTGTCCTACACACAAAGGCTGGGTCCCTAGGATAAAAATTGTAAAAATAGTTTTCAAATGAAAAATTAGGTACCCATAAAACTGCGGAAAAGATTAGGTACAGAAATCTGCTTTTCCTGATGTATTAGAATGGCATCAGGGGTGGACACATCAGCATTAAAAAGTGATAAGCACCCCCCAAAAGTGAAAGTCACTTTTTGGCACTGATGTG
>JAOXJP010229729.1:0-10899 GCA_025762735.1 Platanus orientalis | reverse complement strand
GAGCTACACCATACAAGTGTGAAATTACCATAATACCCCTGCTAAAAATTTGGGATCAAGGAAAAGTGTACAGTACTATCAGGCTCCACACTTCCCATCATTACATACTTCAAAAGAATAAACCAATCAACATCTTCTCCAACACCAAAGTTATGTAAGTAAACTATCTAAGATCATCACTCTACTGTCCCCATCAGAAATTGGATCGATTGGTTAGCTAGGAAGTTAAAGTGTATTGCCAAGTATAATAAAAGAGTTACAGATCAGTAAGGCTATACTTGAACTAAGACTCGTATTAAAATGCAACTGAATATCAATCAATAATCAAGCCAATGTCAAAAGAGAAATCCCTAAAGAACAATTGCATGCACACAGAATGAACCATAACATATACAAGAAATAATACGAGAAACCAAGTGACTCCAAGATAATTGCCCAACTTCTATATATGATTATCTAAAATCTACATTCTGCTACCATCACAAATTCATAGCAATTCAACAAAAGTAAGTATATGACCTGCACAATACTAAAATGAACAGTTGTGAGTTTGCATCCCATTTATTGTTTGTGGGGTTGAAGACTGCATCTCAAATACCTATCGGTAATTGAGTTATGAGTCCAACTTAACAGACAAGCAGCAAACAAATGGTACCCAGTATTGTTTTCCTCTGACTTTCCTCTTCTCTCTCTTAATTACTGGAAGCCTTGCAGGAGAATTCCATATCTTCTCTTTATCTCCCTTGGCAGCATGATCTGCATACACTTCAGGAGCTGTTATAGGAGATCGGGTCTTGGCTGAGAGACTATTTTCTTGTGCAGAAGCCTCATCTTTGTGCGTTTCTGGTGTTGGATGTCCTTGTGTATTCGTTGCCTTCTGCTTGCTTTCAAGGTTTGCTTCAACCAACAGGTTTCTCAAAGGAGTATGTAATTTCTCAGAGCTCACGTCACTGACCTTAGAGATGACCTCCTCATTCTTCGTTCTTCCCTGTGATTCTTCCACAACACGAGTAAGAGAAGGAACCCACCCTGCATGCAAAGAGGAAGAGTTTGGCTGCTGCAGATTCTGTACTGTCTGGATTTCAGATGATGCCTCCAAGATATTATTTTCATAACGTTGTTCCACAGAGGCACTTATATTCTTCTCTAAGTTGGCTTTCTGTGCTTCTGCATTTGCTCCTTGGATATCCCTTGTTGGTTGGGCTTCAGCAGCAAGGACGTCTGGTTCATCAGTAGCATCTCTCATAGAAGAAAATGTTCCATCTGCAACAAACCCATAAGTGCTATAACAAAGCATGGGACAAATTTTTTGAGTGAACTACCAAATCAGTCTTCTGTGCAAAACAGGAGAAAAGGGCTACATGAGCTGTCATGGATCATATGATAGCACTTAATGGAAAAGCATACCTGAAACAGAGCCCCAATTGTTTTTCATGCTATCAGTTTGGCAACTAGAATCAACAGCAACATCTGCAGGCACAACTTCTGAATCACCAGGCTGTTGTTTTGGAAGATGTTTATCACCTTCATCAGGCAAAGACTGAGAATTAATATCAGAAGCATCTTCACTGAAATCTTTGGCACTGCTGTCTTCACCTAACGTCTCCTTAAACTTTTCTTCTCCTACTCGGATATCGGGTGCTGGTAAAGTTTTAGCAGCAACAATCACTTGTTCCTCTGCAGCATCAGCATCTGTCATGGAAGGAACCCCTCCATCTGAAACAAACAATATAATCAACTGAATTTACCCAGAACATGGAAACTGTTTTCTCTATCTTTTAACTACGAAACACACGAAAAAGTAGCACATTTTTTTCTCCTTTTATGAAAACAGTACAACCTGTCAATAATCTGTGTGTCAGTGTTTTTTCCTTTTAAATAAAAAACACAATCAAAGGACTAATTACCCAAAACAGAGCCAGAATAAACTCCCATGCAGTCAGTTTGGTCCTTAGAGTTGACTGAAACATTGGCAGGCACAACTGCTGAAACACCAAGCTGTTTAAGAAGATAGTAAGCACCATCCTCTCGCAAAGACTGAGAATTAATATCAGAAGCATTTTCATCAAGATCATTTGCAATGTTGTATTCAACTGTGACAGAACTCGGAACACAGCATTCAGAATCCATGGTTGAAGGCATATGCTCATTTACCATGAGGTTTTCTGCACCACTCTGGAATAATTCAACATTGTTATGATCTGGTTTTGTGTCTTCAGTACGGGGTTCAAAAACCCTGCTGTTTGTACCAACACACTCTGCCTGAATTTCAATTCTTCTAACAGATGAAGAGTCAGTACTGCTACTGAACTCAACATCTTTTGGGATGTCCTGAAAATCTTCATCTGTGCAATCCTGTAGATCAGAATGAAGTTCTCTTAAATTCCTGTCAGATTCATCAATTTGACTACAGGCCTGAACATGAGGCTCTGTTTCACAGAGATCAGTAGCTAACTCAGGGGCTATCTTTTTGTCTGTTGTAGAAACTTCCTCTATAACTCCTTCCCCACCATACTTTCCTGTTATACCAGAATGGCTGGTCCTAACCTTCTCAGGAAGATCATCACTGTCGCTAACTGTATTGTTTGCTACATGAACTTCAGTATCCCCTGGAGAAACCAAGGCATCTCCACATGCTTGAACAACTGGAAGGTTTTCTGAAAGAATTTTCTGTGATTCATGGTGAGAATCATGAGGTTCCTGCTTGTCACTAGAGCAAACCATTTGACTTTTCTCCATATGGATAATTGTCAAATTGCTGCATACGGCATCTGAAAGGATTTCTAATTCATCTGAACCATCAACCATACTGATTGTAGCCTTGGATTCAGAAGTATCAGTTTTATATTTAATCCATGCTTCTTCAACCATGCTTTTGCTTCCTATCCCTTCCTGTTGAAGGTTTTCTTTCAGTACTTGCTTTGCTGAGGAGACATCAGCACCTTCATCTGATTTACTTGACAGGAAACCTGAATGAGCACCCTCACAAGAAGGATTAGTGGGATGATCTTCTATCTCCCTTATTCCTTCACCACAGCCAGGGGTTATAGATAAATCTGGTTTCACAGAACCAAGATCCTCAAAATCTTTAACTGTGATCTTGGAATGGCCTTCTAAAGGTATGCCAGCAGTTGTTGAAAGTGCAGGTGTATTTTCATTTACTTCTGCTTTCACATTGCAACCATCAACAGTTTCACCAAGATACTCAATATCTACCTCTTGTGCAGAATCAACTTTAACTTGAGCATTATCAAGAAAAGCACCCATATGTCCAACACGTTCAACTTTCATGGACAAACAGGTGTTAGGAGAGGGATCAGTTTGGGGCATCCTTGATCCATAAGTTTTCTCTTCCTTTGAGTCCACATCTCTATCAGTGAGATCAGTTTCCTCCATTATTCTTAAACTGGAATTAGTGAAATCTGAAGAAATTCTTGCTCCTGCAAATCCATTCTTCTCTTGTAACCTAGATTCTATCGTAGTTGCCACACTTGCAGGTTTACTGGGTGGCACTGCCATGGCTGGTAAGTTACTATCTAGATTACTTTTATCATTTTCCACAGCATCCTTATCATGCCCAATGTATGTCACAGAGCTGTCCATCACATTCTCAACAATTTGGATATTTGTATTCTCAGAAAACACATTCACTGGTATTTCAGGTTTGGCAGGTGATACAAGACAGGCAGAACCACTTCTATCCTCTGTCATCTCAACAGCTAATGATTCAGTTCCATCTGAAACGGAAGCCACCAATGAACCACCGGTAGAGCTTGGGGTATGATCTTGGAACTGCATACTACTCTCCAAGTCATCAGCTAAACCTTTCAAGGCTGCAGGGTTCTGTATTTGGCTGCCATGCTTTGGATGTTCTGGTCTTTGGGCAGTATCTACAAATGGAAATTGGAATTAGAGGGATCAACCATCTAAGATGAACCATGCTATAAAGAAGAATATATTTAGAAGTTGATATCTCCACTCCAGTATAACCAAACCATGTTAACTAACAGCATTTACGGATTGAAATATTTAGTTCTGTAATGTATTAGTTATGTACTGTGCCATCCATCCAATTCCTATAAGACAACCCAAAAACACTAATTCCATCCCTTTCCCAGAGTCTGGGGAAAACAAATATAAAGAATAAAACCTTATAATATGAAAAATACCAAATCTTTGGTCCAACATGGGCCACTCTCAGTCCCATTAGAAAAACCTCTAAGTGATTGGCATTCACCAAATTTAACCATCATTCTATGCAACCCAATTATGGATAGCACTGTAGCCAGGACATGACATCATGATGGCCCCATCATTATTACTTTGTTACCTTTCTTGAATTTTGACCAAGTCTCCCTTTACCTTCTCTTTTGAACATGAATAACCATTTTTCTCGAGTAATAATTGGATTCAATTGTATAAATATGTCAGACAACATTGAAAATGAAAAGTTTTCATCTGGGTGACAAACATTAAAAGGCATTCTGAGGTTTAAATAACGAAACTGACAAGGATACTGGTGCACTTTTTCTGTTAATCACATGTTTTATAGATTATAATGGTATTCATAATGGTGATTTCTTATTATAAAATTTTACCCATTCATTCAATATTTTGTTATAATAATTTCTGTATTTGATTTTAAAGAAATAAATTAAACATTAGTAAAATAATACTCCTAAACACAGCAAAATGGCAGTTATAACCAGGACAATGAATAAAAAAAGTTATTTAGGTGATATTGTTACAAAATATATAATATAATAGGAAATGACCACCATTATATGCCATTATAACATTTATAGCAACCACCATAAAAACATGGTCTATCATACAGAACTGGACTTAATATGCTCTTAATAACCCATTCTAATATCCTGTTTATTTTTAATATGATTAGCAGGTATTTGGTGGCCCAAAATTGGTTGTTCAAGTTGATCTTATAACCGCAAAGTAATCTGACAAGAGGTTGTTTCTAATAAGAAGTGTCATTTCCTAGTATAATGAGAAGTATGTGTAAGGGCATGTGTGTACTTGTGTATTGGCAACCCCATAGACAAAAGGTATATGGTCTGTAATGTTGGGTTAGAGTCTATATTTGCACATTTCCAAGCCCAAGAAGACCATGTGGAGCAAAGGAAGGCTGCTAAGGATCAAGCTTCACAAATCTGTCTTCTAGCATCTCCAAGCAAAGGTAAAAAGGGAAGTGCTTTATCTCACATCTTTTGAGACCTAAACCATGTACCTAGGTTGGTCTAGAATGCCCAAAATCCCTTTTCCATAGATGCCTCACATTTGGTTGAACAAAAAAATAAAAAATGACCAAAATATGTACATCTGTACATTTTGATCGATCCAAGGCAGAAATCTGAAAATCCGAATTTCAGATTCTTTGTTTTTTTGTGTGCCTATTTACCTTTATTGGCGTGACCTTCTAGAAGCTCGTTGAGTTGTAGGGTCGCCCTAATCATCGGTTCTATAAATACCAATGATTAGTAATCATTTGGCAACATCTGGAAACCCTAAAAGGAGGGAAAAACAGAGCATATTGTCTCCTTCTTCTTCCCTGTTCTCCCCTGCTCACATTGGCACATCTACTACTCGAAGGCTTGAAAGCCTTCACAAGGAGAACAACAAAGCTACATTGGCACACACAAGAGCTTACTAGCTTGTGAGGCGTAGGTTTCCAACCCTGTGAACTGTCCAAAAGCTCCAAGAGCTAGAGCCCAAGGTACAATTGTACTGCTCTTCTAGGATTCCACTGAGCTTTATTGGAAAATCATTATATCTCTACTTGGTTTACTGTAGAGCACGTTTTGATCCCTATTTGTATACTTGTCTCACTTAGAGACTGTGCTCTTGTAGAGTTAGAATACTGAGCAATTTGTTACAGCTCACTGTGTGTACACAGTGATTAATTCTTACTGTGATATCTGTTGTAGTTCATTCTAGAGCTTGCCATTTGCATATCTACCAAATTTAGAGGCTATTCATATGGCTGTCTCTGTGGACTGCGGTAATTGAGTTAGCACCCTGTGCAACTCACTACACCTCACTGTATTCAAAGTGATTGCTCATTTTTTTTTTATATTTGCTGCAGTCTACTTATGGGCATATTACTTGCATATTTGCCTATCTTAGAGGCCATTCACATAAGAGACATCGTCTCTACTAGCTGTGCTTTACATTGGTATACTTGCCTACTTAGTGGCTTACTAGCTTCATTGGAAGCTTGGTCATTTGAGTTATACTTTGCTCTATTTGGCTATTAAAGAGCCCTCTACTAGGAGATTCATCTTCAAACATTTCACTACTACATTGTGATTGCCTTGGCCGGAGACACCCGAGGATGAAGAGTCCTTGCCGGAGACACCAAGGACGGAGAGAGTGCTTGCCGGAGACACAAAGCATGTGATATTGTATTTGAGTTTAATTGATTTGCCTGTACTAGCCATAGTCTATTAATAAAAATCAATATGCTCAGTGAAAAGCTTTTGGAAAGTGGAGTAGGCCCCGGAGTGGCTGAACAACTATAAATTGTATGTCTCTCTTTTATGTGTGGTTGTGTGACTGTCTTCTGTTTATTTTCAGCCATTTGGATTAATTATTTCATAATCTCTAGCACACATGTTTTCTGCACTGTGTACATTTTGTTGTCTCACACTTACGCAATATTGGCATACATGAAAATATAAAGAATAGCGAAAACATTGTACATAGAGACCCACCTAGTGAACTTGAACATTACTAAACATTCTAAATAACTAAGTGAACGGCCTAAGAAACAAACATCTAAGTGAGGAAACTAATTGGGGTAAAAATTAAATAGAAGCCATTAAAATTTTAAAACAGTCCTATTCACCCCCCCCCCGCTTTCTCTCTAGGACATTTCCGCTGATAACCTAGGAATTTTAGTATAGATGTGAGAGAGCTCTCTACATAAAAGAGTTTCTCAAAAAGAAAAAAAGGAGGTTGCTTTGCCTTTTTTTCTCAAGGTTTTTCTCCTTGAATGAAACAAAGAGATAAAAGGGGTTTTTTCATGGTGTGAAAACAATGTCTTCTCTAGGTTGTGAGAGAAGGTGAGAAGGGTTGTTCTTTATTGTTAGAGAGAGAAAGTTATGCTGTAACCGGTTCTCAAATTTTCTTGGAGTTTTGAGATTGAGCTGAGAAAATGAAGAGTTGTTTCCATTGTAACATGTATTTCTCTGGTTTATGGTGAAGAATGGACAGCACCCATGGGAGTAAGCCAAAGAGCTAATCCATGTAAAAATCCACATCTTGTAGTATTCTTGTTGATTTCTTTGTTGTGGTGTTATTATTAATTGCATTGATTAGGACTGATATAGACCCATATCCTATCACATGGTATATCAAGGTTGTTTTTGTAATGCTAACAATTGGTATTAGAGCTTCTGGTTCATATTTGGGAGGAAGAGGAAGAAACCAATAAGTATCAATAGGGTTACTTTCTAAAAAAAATCTGGGTCAATTCACGGTGTCAATAAAGACTTTCATCAATCAATTCTCTAAGGAGAAATTTGATGAAGATGGTAGTTTCACTATTTTGCAAAGATGGGAGAAGGATTTGTTGGTTGTTTCTCACATAAAGCTATATTAAATTTGAGAGAATCTAATTTCTTTTTCTCAATTCACCTTTGCAAAAGCATACTTCCATTAAGACTCACTTGCTTAAATTTGAGGCTTCATGGATTAATGTTGCAAAATAAATGAATTTAATTCCAGATAGACTAACTTTCCACCCAAAATTCAGCCATTTCAGCATAGCATAAATTGTAATGATTACATACAGTGCAAACTTAGGCCAACTACAAATTGAGTAAATATGACCCCTCTTATCATTGCTACTCCCAAGAAGCTATGAGCATTAAGCATGACTCATATCCTTGTCAAAGTTCATTTAGCAATACACAGAAATTCTAAAGGTTTTTGGCTGCCTTCATTCTCTAATATAAGACACTAATCCATGTTCATGTCAGATGTGTGTTTATTTTATTTTCATTTTTTGGAGCTTAGCAAGTTAATACTTGGTGGTTAATTGTTAATGGGTGAAGAAAGTTCTTGAGCAAACGTTTGTGGCATAGTTGCAGGGAAGCTTGGTACAAGGTGGGAAGATCATTTGGAAAGATAATTCCATTCCGCTTCCCCAAGTAGTGGGAAGTGTGATGAAACAAGTGAAAACCATTTAGGTAAACAAGTGGAAACCTCTAGAGAAGCGAGTAGAAATTGTTAATGTAAAATGTTGTAGTTGTCAATTCCATTCCAAAACGTACAATAAATGATGTAACTAGTGGTTAGTCTTGTAGTCTTACATGTCTGTAACTTGTATACATTGAATCATGTAAATTCAAGTCAAAGTCCGGGAGATCTTCAGAAGGCACAATCTTCAAGACCGGATGATGAAGGATTACAGAATTGAAATAGCAATGGAAGATCATAAAGATGTCTCAATCTCCAATTCAGCACCTCAAGAGTCAACCTTGAGCTTCATAAGAAAATGGATCATTCAAGGTTGGTTGGTAAGTGGTATTCATGAGTAAGATTGAGACCAAAGACCATAGGTGGTATCTAGAAGACCTTCCCATGAACTATAGGTGAAACCTAAGTGGTTACCCCACATCTAGATCAAAATAAAGTAAAAACTTCATAAACAATGGAATTTGGATTGATCAAGGTGTTTTGGATCAATCGAAGGGGATTTGGGTCAATCATGGAGTTTTGGATTGATCAAGATAGCTGAATTGATCGAACTTTGGGTCTCGAACGATCAACCAATGTTCAATTTCAACATATGGTCTCAAAATTGACTTGGATCGATTAAAGATTTGATCGATCGGGTTGTTTTGGATCGTTTGAGATGTAGGATTGATCAAAAAGTGCTTGATCAATCAAGAAGCACTGAAAAGGAAATTTTCAGCTTGCAAAATTTCACTACGGCTCTATATTTTACCGTTGGAAAAGAGCCATTAGGGAACTTTTGAGCCATTGGAAGTGTAATGTAGCGGCTTGGGCCCAGGCCTACTATGGTCCGGCCCATGCCCAACCCTAGATTTTGTTGGAAAAAATATTTAGTATTGAATTTATTATTTATATTATTTTATTCCGATCCAATAATAAATATTCAAATCCAATGGTTTTTATACAAGGTTTTCTTTAGTTTGACTCTAAAATGTAATGATGTGGACATCGGAGTTAAGTGGAGCCCACAAGCTAACCTAAATGGGGCCCACCTGAGAACACATGGAGAGGTTGGATTTAGTCACTTAGTTTTATTTATACTTTATTTGGTTTTTTTGTAATAAGAATTTTAATAGCCCACCATAACCCACTATACTTTTGATTTTTCTCCATAACCCACTATAGTCCTCCATAGCCCATTAGACTTTTTATTTTAGTTTGTTTTATTTGAGTAATTGTATGCATATTTATAGGCCCAAGATTATGATAATAGCAATGAAGTTGATAAATAAAAATTGAGTTTTTCCTATTTCACGATTGAGAGTGTCTCTCTTTCTTCTCCAAGTTCGTGGCGCCTAGAACTTGATCTTGGTTGGTGATTTTCAAGATATTGAAGTTGGTGATTTCCTCAACTGGTACTATCTCTTATTTCTCATCTCCTTCTTCTTTGTACTTTTATTTTCTTTGGTTATACTCCATTAAACGCTGCTGCCACACACCCAGAAAACTCATTTTCATCCTTGCCCTTATCTCCTAATCTTTTTCTCCTCTTTCTCCTTTTCTTTTCTTAATCTCCTTTCTTTATATTTGTTATTTTGTTGTTCTCTGAAACTTCCAGCCTTCTTTATTCAACAAGAAACACTCTTGATAGTTTCTTGAACTGTTCTCTGCAATTGTCCATCTTCCTCCACCCTTCCCTAAATTTTCCCTTCATAAAAAAAATCATCTAAACAACTATACTCTGCTGTCCCAGATTTTTTGAGCAGCCTTGTACCGCATCACGTAAGTTATAGACAAAAAATCTTATGTATGGTAAAATCAAATGTACGGTTGGCCATACTAATAACAAATGGTTTGCACGTTGATTTATATGCCATGATTCTTTGTACTTACATAGTATAGCTTTTAGATTTTTTTTGTACTTTCTTCAAGCCTCTTCACTTTATTGTATTGTAGTTGAAATTATTGATTATAATTTATATTTATTTACTTTATTATCGTTTTTTGCTTCTCGCTTCCCAAGAATTTATTGAGTATCGTTTTTTGCTTTCACATTACTTCATGCTTTCATTTCTCACTTTGGTAACTATGGTATGTGGTATCAACACTGAAAGATTTCACCAACTTAGCAAGATGGAAACTTCAAATTGGTCCTGTCTACAAATATCAAATAGGTTCTTTTCCCTAGAAAAACCATCCCATGCATCACTTTAAATTTTCCTAACACACTACCAAGGACAATATTAGGGGTTGCAGAAAAGAGAATGTAGCATAAAAATGGTTACCAATCATTTCAACTTACACAAATTTTCTAGTGAGAGGTCTTGAGTTTGACTCTCAATGAAATAAACATCTTATTTCTACTAATGTAAAAAAAATTATAATCATTTTTTTCTCTTGGTTTCTAAACCAATTGCTTCCATTTGTTGGCTCCATCCCATCAGTTCCTTCCCTAAGTTTTCAATGTGCAAAACAGTTCCAATGAATTACTATGCTAATTCTACTCCGCACTGTTGGAGGAATCAGAAAACTGGGAAACTACTTGGTTTGTAAAGCCTAATGAGGACATCAGGTCCAGACATGAGTTTTGGGTCTATCAGCGGTGGCATAAGAGGGTTACACCCCTTTTATGATTTCAGTAGGATGTTTTATAGTAGTTGTGTCATTTTTATTTGATGGGACTTTTAGTGAGGTTAATTATGT
>JAOXJP010229728.1:0-10899 GCA_025762735.1 Platanus orientalis | reverse complement strand
GCTGGTTAAGAGACAAACAATCATCCACACTAATCAGCCTCATCCTCAACATATCGATGAAAATATTCCTGTTGAAGTAGACCATGTGATCATTAAAGAACACTGTGAGGAGGAGTCTTCTTCTTCAGGCGATGAGCTTGAAGATGCCTCACCGCTCTTTGAAGAAGGGGGGCAAGCTACTGTTGATGAATTAAAATAGGTCAATCTCAAGACAAAAGAAGATCCTCGGTACACGTTTATTAGTGCCCTCCTGAACCCCAAAGAAGAGGCAACATACTTAACTTTGCTTCAAGAATATCGGGATGTCTTTACCTAGACATACCAAGAGATGCCTGGGCTCGACCCTAAGGTAGCTATTCACCATTTAGCAGTTAAGCATGGCGTGCGCCCTATTAAGCAAGCACAACGTCGTTTTTGACCTAAATTAGCACTACAAATTGAGGTTGAAGTGAATAGGCTCATTGAAGTTGGGTTCATCCGTGAAGTTAGATACCCTACATGGATTGCAAACATAGTCCCAGTAAAGAAGAAGAATAAGAAAATCCGAGTTTGTGTAGATTTCTGTGACTTAAACAATGCATGTCCAAAAGACGATTTTCCTTTGCCAATTACAGAATTGATGGTTGATGCAACATTAGGACATGAGGTCATGTCCTTCATGGGTGGATTTTCTAGATACAATCAAATATGGATGGTACCCAGAGACGAAGAGCTCACCACATTTCAAACCCCGAGAGGCATCTTTTGTTATAAAGTGATGCTTTTTGGACTCAAGAATGTTGGCGCTACCTATCAGCATGCAATGCATAAAATATTTGATGATATGTTGCTTAAGGTGGTTGAGTGTTATGTTGATGATCCTGTGGTGAAATCTAGAAAGAAGATTGACCATTTAAAGGATCTTCGCAATGTCTTCAACCATCTTCGGAAGTACCAACTCAAGATGAACCCATTAAAGTGTGCTTTTGGTGTAACCTCGGGAAAGTTTCTTGGGGTCATTGTTTGTCATCGTGGCATCGAGATCGACCAATCTAAAATGATGTCATTCATAATATGCCTAAGCCCCAAAATTTACATGAGTTGAAAAGTCTCCAAAGATGACTTGCCTACATTCGAAGGTTTATCTCTAATCTAGCCAGACGATGTCAACCATTCAACCAATTAATGAAGAAGGATGTGCCATTTGAATGGGATGATGCCTGTAGAAATGCTCTTAAGAGTATAAAAGAATACCTATTAAAGCCTCTGGTATTATCGGCACTAATCCCAGGGAAGCAGCTCATCCTCTACATTGCGGCCCAAGAACACTCTTTGGGAGCTTTATTAGCACAGGTCAATGAACAAGGCAAAGAAAACACACTTTATTACTTAAGTTGGACCTTAGTAGGTGCTGAGGTGAATTACTCACCTATCGAAAAGCTTTGCTCTGGTCTCATCTTCGCCACCAAGAAGTTACGGCATTACATGTTGTCTCATATAGTGTGGCTTGTGTCAAAGGTAGATCCACTCAAATACATCATGACAAGATCAGTTCTTTCAGGGAGGTTAGCTAAATGGGCCCTACTTCTTTCCGAATTTGAGATCGCCTACATTATGTAGAAAGCAGTCAAGGGCTAAGCCCTAGCTGATTTCCTTGCAGATCACCCTATTCCTTCTAATTGGGAATTATCAAAAGATTTCCCAGATGAAGAGGTCTTCTTTGTTGAGACCGTCCCTAGATGGAAGATGTTTTTCGATGGAATTGCTCGTAGAGATGGTGCTGGGGCAGGGGTCATTTTCATCACCCTGTAAAGGGAGGTGTTACCATTCTCTTTCACCCTCACCTAATTGTGCTCAAACAATGTTGCTGAATATCAAACACTAATTATTGAGTTAGAGATGGCCATTGATATGCAACTCTCACAGCTTAACATATATGGTGATTCCAAACTAGTGGTGAATCAACTCCTTATGTAATATGATGTTCGAAAGATTGACTTAGTTCCTTATTTTCATTATGCTTTGTGGCTCATGAACCAAATTGATGATATCACCATCGGTCATATACCTAGAGGTGAAAACAAACACCTCTAATGTGTTGTTTGCCAAAGATGGGTACTACCTCATCTACCTTCACATGATGGTGAATCGCAGGAAACTAATGTGCTTTCAATGATGGTGACTAAGGTTGGGGACTAGAGGCAACCTCTCATAGATTATTTGGAATATGGGAAACTACCAGAAGATCCCAAGCATAAGACTTAAATACAGCATCGGACACTCCGGTTCTTATACTACAATAATCGACTTTATCGTCGCTCCTTCAATGATGTCTTTATGTGATGTCTTGGGAATGATGAAATCCAAGAAGCTCTTGAAGAAGCACACTCGGGAGTATGTGGAGCTCATCAATCTGGACCAAAACTCTATAAACAACTAAAAAGAATGGGATTCTACTGTCCCACAATGGTGAAGGATTCAATGAAGTATGCAAAAAGGTGTCAAGCATGTCAGTTTCACGGAGACTTCATTCACCAACCACCTGAACAATTACACCCTACGGTTGCATCATGGTCATTTGATGGATGGGGCCTTGATGTGGTTGGTCTGCTCCCTAAGTCATCTAAGTAGCATCTTTACATCTTGGCAGCAACAGATTACTTCTCAAAGTGGGTTGAAGTTGTTCCTCTCAAGGAGGTAAAGAAAGAGACTGTGGTTCAATTTATTAAAAACCACATCGTTTATCGATATGGGATTCCTCATTATATCATCACAGATAATAGGAAATCATTCAAGAACAGCTTGATAGATTAATTCTGTGAGAGGTTTGACATCAAATAACGAACCTCAACCATGTATAATGCCCCTGTTAATGGACTTGCAGAAGCTTTTAATGAAACTCTTTGCAAGTTGCTAGAAAAAGTTGTCTCCAAATCCAAAAAGGATTGGCACAAGCGAATTGGCAAAGCACTATGGGCATATCGTACCTCATATTGAACTCTCACTCAGTGTACACCATACTCCCTAGTTTATGGAGTAGAAGCAGTTCTTCCATTGGAACATCAGATTCCATCACTTTGAGTTGTTATCCAAAAAAGACTTACTAACAAAGAGAATTCCATCACTTTGTTTGGAAAAACTTAAAGCATTGAATGAAAAGAGAGTAGAAGCACAACAAAGATTGGAGTGCTACCAGGCACGCCTCTCTCGTGCCTTCAACAAGAAGGTTCTGCCTTGATCTTTGCAAGTTGGTGACTTGGTGCTTACGATTCAACGATTTATCATCATATCTCATCGCTCTGGAAATAAGTTTGATCCAAAATGGGATGGGCCTCATGTAGTGAGAGAAGTTTACTCCAATGGAGCTTACCTACTTGACACATCAGAAGGGATTTATCTAGGCCCTATCAATGGAAAGTTTCTCAAAAGATACTATCCTTAAAAAAAATCCATTGTAATACTCTTGGCCTGCAAGAGTATAAACTATGTACGGCTCAAAAATAAAAGAAAAAAATTAATTGTAATACTCCTGGCCCACAAGAGTATAAACTGTGTACAGCTCAAAAATAATTAAAAGAAAAAAAATTTATTAAAATACTCTTGGCTTACAAGAGTATAAACTGTGAACGGCCCAACAAAACTGGTTTCAAACAATGCTCACTAGGCAAAAGGTAGAGCACATTTGTTTATTCAAACTATGTCATGGTTTGATCCCATTTTTGGGTATGTA
The DNA here is from genome assembly GCA_025762735.1 of Platanus orientalis. NCBI lineage: Eukaryota > Viridiplantae > Streptophyta > Magnoliopsida > Proteales > Platanaceae > Platanus > Platanus orientalis. The sequence continues at coordinate 7,190 of JAOXJP010229728.1, read as the reverse complement.
GGCAACCTGTGAAGTTACCTTAGGTTCAGCCACAACTTTAAAAAGGGTATATGTACCTTTAAGAAAGCTGCGAGTGGTCAAGAGAACATCACCATGTCTCTTAAAAAAAAGGAATGGGTAACATGCCTTGAGAATGAGGTATCTTCGAAAACAAGCAAGTAAGCAATGAAAGGAAGGAAACACAAAAGATTTTTTCCCGTGGCTGCAAATAGATTTTTGGTCTTCACCTGCATTAATAATGATGCTCCAACAACTGTTGTTTCACCTGCGCTGCAACCTACATCAACAATAGTATGTGTCGCCGACCGTCTCTAAGTCACATAGGTCAAAGTGAGGAGAGAAGACAAAGTTTCACCTTGGCAGTGATCCTCTACAACTATTGCCGCTTTTGGATGCCATGCAGTAGTGCTCCTCATAAACTATATCTAGTCCTAGAGGTTAAAGTGAGGGGAGAAGACAAAGCTTCACCTCAATAGAGTTCTTCTAAGACTGTTGCCGCTCCTGGATGCCATGTAGTAGTGTTCCTCGCCAATTGTATCCAAGTCCTAGAGGTCAAAGTGAGGGGAGAAGACTTCGCCTTAGCAGAGATCCTCTAAGACTGTTGCCGTTCTTGGATGCCATGCAGTAGTGCTCCTCACTAACTATATCGAGTCCTAGAGGTCAAAGTGAGGGGAGAAGACAAAGCTTCGCCTCAATAGAGATCCTCTAAGACTGTTGTCGTTCCTAGATGCCATGCAGTAGTGTTCCTCGCCAACTGTATCCAAGTCTTAGAGGTCAAAGTAAGGGGAGAAGACAAAGCTTCACCTCAGCAGAGATCCTCTAAGACTATTGTTGCTCCTGGATGCCACGTAGTAGTACTCCTTATGAACTGAATCTAAGTCCTAGAGGTCAAAGTGAGGGGAGAAGACAAAGCTTCACCTCGGCAAATACCTTCTATGACTAGTGCCACTCTTGTATGCCACACACAGTAGTAGTGTTTCTCGTCGATTATATCTAAGTCTTAGAGGTCAAATTGAGGGGAGAAGACAAAGCTTCGCCTTGACAGAGAGCCTCTAAGACTGTTGCTGCTCTAGATGTCATGTAGAGGTCAAAGTGAGGGGAAAAGACAAAGCTTCGCCTCGGCAGTGACCCTCTATGACTAGTGCCGCTCCTGTATGCCACACGCAGTAGTAGTGCTTCTCATCGATTGTATCTGAGTCTTAGAGGTCAAAGTGAGGGGAGAAGACAAAGCTTCGCCTCAGCAGAGAGCCTCTGAGACTGTTGCAGCTCCTGAATGCCATGTAGTAGTACTTCTCACGAAGTCAAAGTGAGGGGAGAAGACAAAGCTTCGCCTCGGCAGAGATCCTCTAAGACTATTGCTACTCTGGATGCCATGTAGGGGTCAAAGTGAGGGGAGAAGACAAAGCTTCGCTTCGCCTTGGCAGTGACCCTCTACGACTAGTGCTGCTCATATATGCTACACGCAATAGTAGTGCTTCTCATCGATTGTATCTGAGTCTTAGAGGTCAAAGTGAGGGGAGAAGACAAACCTTCGCCTCGATAGAGAGCCACTAAGATTGTTGCTTCTCATGGATGCCAAGTAGTAGTACTTCCTATGAACTATATCGAGTCCTAGATGTCAAAGTGAGGGGAGAAGACAAAGCTTCACCTCGGCAGAGATCCTCTAAGACTGTTGCCACTTCTGGATGCCATGCAATAGTGCTCCTCACCAACTGTATTCAAGTCCTAGAGGTCAAAGTGAGGGGAGAAGATAAAGCTTCGCCTCGGCAAAGATCCTCTAAGACTATTGTCGCTCCTAATTGTCATGTAGGGGTCAAAGTGAGAGGGGAGGACAAAGTTTTGCCTCGGCAGAGACCCTCTACGACTACTACCGCTCTTGGATTCCACACACAGTGCTTCTCTATGACTAGTACTGCTCTTGAATGCCATGTGTACGGACAATAGTACTCCTTGTCAACTATCTCTAAGTCCTGGAGCTGCGTTGTACCTAGAGTCAAAAAATACTAGAGTCTGAAAAGTAAGCTAAGGTCGTCGATTTCGCATGTAACTTGAGCTCATAACCTATGTTGCAAGAAACATAAAAATCAACAATAGAAGCTTGCATTCTATTAAAAAAAAAATCAAGATGGCAGATTTCAAATCAAAGGTGGTGATATAGATCTTCAAATAGGAAAGTTCGTTCTCCATTCTATGGCTGATCCATATCTCTCAGTCATGTGAAAGCTTGACGGAAATCTCAAACCCGGTGAATGGTGTTACCAGAATGCAAACTACGTGACGTTGCAGCGGCTATATGTATGGTTTATGTTTTGCCTGGAATACTTGAAGTTACATGGCATGAAATATTAAATGAAGGTAGCCAGCTTTTAGTTGAGTTCACATGTCAGCAACTTGCGTTTCTGGTTCAGCAGTAGCTTCAACAAAATTTGTCATGAGTCCATCTCGTCAACATTTCTAATACAACCTTTGGTTGATATATAAGGACCATGCGATCAGCATCATGGACTTTGAGGGAACTGAGGGTACATGAGTTGTCAATAGTTGTCCTTCTGTGCCACTAACCACATATGGAATAGTGAGAATGCCACCACAAGGTCTTGTTGACTCGACCGTTCCATGGCATGAACCCACCTCGAGTTCCCAAGCCAGTGACAGGTGGGATCTTGTACCCAACATATACAAGCTACTTGATTGCATCTCTGAAGAAGGGTAAGGATACCAACTTCGATATTCTTCGTCCAGTTCAAAAAGCATGGCCAGGTACGTGACCATTGAAGGCTTCAAGCGCGGCCTGGGTTGCCGTAAAATGTGAAAATTTGAGTGATGATTTAAGAATTCATCCTCAAGAGCCGAGCGGGTGCAAATGGCTTGGGGCGAGAACCACTGGTGAGTTAAGGCATTGATGAAGTATCAAGCGACTTTTCTTATGTCGCAACCCTTTGCACGTCCTTTGTCAATGATCCAACCAATGGGATGTCACCACGTTGCATTGATCCGGCACAAGTCATCAGCAGATGCACCAACCTGATGTCGGGATCTTCTTTCTCTATGGCTACAACCATCAGCAACTGCCGCGGCTACCGCATCACGAAAGCTTAATTTTTCTTCACCATCACCATCGCTGCCATCTGCACATTGGTAGGAAGCATGATGCTGCAAGAAGCACAGAATGGACCTTGGGCATATGGGGCGGCCTCAAATGAGTTAGGGGCCACCTGCCCAGGGTGGTAGGTCCCATTCTAGTTTGTTCTCACCATGGCATCACCGTATAGACTGGTCTGAAATCTTCTGCGCCACACCCCCTGATGGGACACTCAGGAGGGGGAATCAAAAACCTCCAAAAAGTGAATTGATTCAGCCCAGATAGACTATCAAGTGCTGGTTTATCCATCCCACCAATCAGTTTACTTGATACTACAGCAGTTCCATTAGAGCTTTGGTGCCGTGACAAGTGCAACCTCCCACCCAGCGGTTTGACCTATCAAGTTGAGACCGTTTGCTATATTTAATGGATGCATGGGCTCGCAACGGCTGCTGCATGTACAACACGTTATCTTGCTAATTTGACAACCTTTACTGCTACTTTGAAGTCGAAGGATTTGGGCGCCTTGCAAAAGCAAACCCTGAGGCAAGAGGCAAGCACTTCTAAGGTTTTGCATGGAAACAATGGCCCACGGTTCACCGGATATTGGGTTGCACTTGCAGACAATAAAAGGTCAACTGAAGTTGAGGAAAAGAAGCTGTAAGAAGAAGCTCAGGGACAATTATTGCAGCATGGAAAAATAGATGCAAACAAGGAAGATTGATCAGCACATCAATAAAAATAAAAAAATTCTGAGAAACATAAGTCGGATCTATTTGGCATCAGCCAAAAAAACAAAAAAAAATTGAAGAGCAATAGAAGTCGACTCCCAGGTAGGTAGGATGCAGAGATGATCAAGAAGAAGAAAAAATAAAGGAGGAAAGTAGGGTAAAAAAAAAAAAAAAAAACTCACCGCTGGTGGCTGAAGATCTTCTCGCTCAAGCCTCCCTCGCTTGCGTGATTTGTCTTCTCTTTGCTCTCTTATTTATAGAACTCTCAAACGTCCTTCTCCCTCTCCATGTAGAACTCTTTTCCATTTCAAACTCTATCTTTTTTCTTTCCTATTCTTTCTCTAACTGTAACCTCTCCAATAGTCCAACTTTTTCCCACTTCTTTTGTTCCTCCTTTGTCGACTTTCCCTTCCTAATTTTTCTCAAATCTCACTTAAGAGATTCCCTTCTTACTGATTCTCTTCTGAGGAAGGGTTCCCATCATCACCATGAAAGTCGTTTGAAGAGTTTGAGATGATGTAATATTAGAAGATCATGTACATCGTATCGGATAAGGACTATGGAGTCAAGAAATTTGGGATAAGAATCGTCACTCATTCACAAGGATAGACTTTAATTAATGAGTGATGTACTTGCCTACAAATACCATCCAATACAAACACCATACCCCTTACTGATAATCTGATCCTTTTGTTGATGATTCCTATCATCAAGTGGTTGTTTGTTTTTTTTGGATAAGAAAGACAAATAACCACCTGAACATCTAAAGTCTCACTTCAGTCATCTACGTTTTACCATTATCCACACAAATGACTGTTGGTTGTTTGATCGTACGGGTATTATTAGCACAGAGGGAAAGAAGTTAAAGGCATAAAAGTGATCGGAAAGTGATTTTGACTTTACAGTCAAAGCCCACATTATCAAGCTTGGATGGTCTCCTGAAGACGATAATTGACAGAATAGGTGTCTGAAAGAGCTGCCGATCTAACCAGGTGCTGAGTTACATTGTTACTGTTGTGCACATTGCCATCTGGTGACCTCAAGATAACCTCATGCTCGCTAACTCACACAACAAAATTCATATACTCAACAAGTGTGTATACTTGTAGTAGAATAACAAACAATAATTGTCACGCTCTAACAGTCTTTGGTGATTTTAGGGGACGTCTTCAAGTTCTCGATTTCTTGACAAAGTCATCTAGCAACGTATTTGAGATGGAGACTTAGAAGTCAAAACCATGCATGACAACCCTGCCACCACAAATTTGCACCTCAACGGAAGTCAAGTATATGACGACGTCACCACTTACGGCAACATCACCACATCCTCGAGGGGGCATCTGTAGGCACTTAAAATTTGTGTAAATTACAAATAAGGGTCTATACCTATGCAAATTACAATAAGTACTTAGAGATTACAAATGAGCCTAAAACCCATATGGGTAGCTCATTGAAGCATAAATATGGGTTCGTAAACAATAACCCATGGGCTGTAAATCCAAGTGCTCCATGCCCATTACTGGGCCCACAACCCAAGAAAGGTAATTGGGTCAAAGATATGAATCTTATCTTTAAAGGTTGGTTACACATGTGGCAACTTTATAACCAAAGAGAAATCTTGGAGCTAGATCCAATCTTATACCAAAATAAGATATAGAGATCAAATGAGATAAAATATTAGATGTTTACAAGTGGCACAAGGCTTCCCATCAATCAAGATTTCCAGAGTTTATAAATACTTAAGACTTAAACTTGAAAGGGAGATCTACAAACTCTGAAAAGCTCTCCACTAAAGTTCTTCTCCACTAAGCCTTTTAAAAGTGAAAAAAAGCTACACCAACATCAAAATCACTTGAAGTTTAATTCTTCAAAAAAGATCAAGCCACACAAAGGCCCTTCTAGAAAAGAAATTCCTTTCACAACCGAGAAAGTACAAAGCACGAAGTGAAGGAGAAAACAACATCAATACAACTAAAGCCGAGAAACATGCCATCAGGCCCTGGCCTTTAACGTTGACAATTAATCAGAGGTCACACCTAAGAGAGTTGTATCCATTTTATCATTATTCATATTTGTAATTTTCCCTGACATTTTGTGTTTATTCCATACACAAAATTTGTGTCGACAAATTTCTGGCACGCCTGGTGGGACACTCTTTCCTCTCATCTCTCTTGTCGATGTCATCAATGTTTCTGCTATCACTATGACACTTGTGAAGAAGGACACTGTTCTTGGTACTCCCATCAACATGAAAAGCAAGGAGGCCAATTTAGGAAGTTCTACTTCTTCTGATATCACTTCTCCACCTATTCCTTATAAAGGACCGATTACACTCTCTAAGGCTGTCGTTAGAGGTTTTTGACTAGTTAACCCCATAGTTGGTGGAAGGAGAGCACATTCTGTAAAAAGGGAGTTTTGGCGTGAGATCCCTGGAAGAGGAAGTGTTAGTGAATCAACCACACCTCGCATCCATCATCTCCTCACAGCAACGAAGACTTCATTTCTGACATGCAGAGTTTAAGTGGTGGTTCGAGATCTAGCTCTTCTCTTGGATCTCCCACGACTAAAGATTTTTCTTAGAACGGCTCTTACTCGTCAACGTTTGTCATGAACGCAATGATGACAGGGGCTGTTACGGTGGATGAACAACTAACACAAATGACCACCAATATTGAAAACCTTCAGATTAGCAACCGTGAGAAAGACTTTCAAATTGCTTCCTTGATGAATAAGCTTGAGAAGCATCCTAAAGATTCTAGTGGACCTTATCATCTACCTGGGTTCATGCCCCGTAAGGACTCTACCTTTAATGAAGAGCAACAAGAGCATATTATTACAGACATCAATAAGGAGAGCTCCAAAAAAGCCTCTATTGCTTCTGTTTTGGTTCAACAGTTGCAAAATATGATTGTTAATACCATTCGTGCTCAATATGGCGGTGCACCTCAATCTTCATTATTGTACTCAAAACTATATTCCTAGCACATCAACTAAATGTTCATGCTGATGGGTTATCAACCACCAAGGTTTCAATAGTTCGACAAAAAGGGCAACCTAAAACATGTTGCTCATTTGGTTGAAACTTGTCATAATGCTGACACTTCTGATGACCTCTTGGTGAAGCAATTAGTTTGCTCCTTACGAGGAAATGCATTCGATTGGTACATTGATTTTGAAGATGGTTTCATTGACAGTTGGGACCAGATGGAGCGAGAGTTCCTCAACCGCTTCTATAGTACTTATCGTACTGTAAGCATTATGAAACTTTTGGCTTGTTGCCAGAGGAAGGACGAAGAAGTGACTGACTACATTGATCGATGAAGAAACCTTGCGGTCAACTGCAATGATCATCTATCTGAGTCATCTAGCATAGATGT
>JAOXJP010229727.1:0-10899 GCA_025762735.1 Platanus orientalis | reverse complement strand
TCTTCCTCCTTCCCTTCCCTGTTCTTAGTTTATTTTTGTCATCTAGATTTTAACAGGTTTCCCCCATTTTTTTTTCTTTTTCTTCCTCCTCTCATGCTCCATGCCCCGTTTTTCGTTCTTCTTTTTTGTCTTCTTTCTTCTTCATTTTTTTTTTCTGTTTAGATTTTTATAGGTTTCTCCTTTATTTTTTTTTCTTCTTCTTCTTTTTCCTCCTCCTCTCCTTGTCATCATTCTTCTTCTTAGTTCACCCTCTTTAAAAAAAAAAAAAACTGGTTTGAATGAAACCCTAAACCCTTTTTTTGGGGGTCTGAACAATTTGCTTATTATTCTTTTTACTTATACTTGAAATTTGTATTTTAATGCAATTTGGAATTTGATCATTGTTTTGTATTGGAGGTTTCCTATTGATCGTTGTTTTGTTGATTGGAGATTTTTGTTGCAAACCCTATAATGGGAGATGAAACACTTTTCCTTTTACTAAACACTTTTCTAATTCTAGAATTCACTCTAAAGAATGCATTTTGGGTGGAATCAACAATCAGGAATTGAGAAATGAAATCCTGGGAGAGTTACCAAACGAGGCCTAAGATGCCAATCATACAACAATCTTTCATAAGAGACAAAACAAACTTGGTAAAAGATTAATACATCAACCTAACTTAGCCCTGAAGAAAAAGTTTAAGCTATGAGAAATGCTAAGCCGGTCTTGGATGATGGCGTAGCCAAACTGTTTCACCATTGATTGTGGCAACATTCGAATCATCTGCAATACGCCAATACCAATCGATGAATGACCCCATTCTAGAAAAGAAGAAAAAGTGTCTTGCTAAGACGTTGGCATTGGAAGGTATTTGTTGACTGGAATTTGGGTGTGCGACGGGCCAACGCCTTGAGACATAAATGCCAAACTCAGCTAAGACACCAGACATTGGTTTAGACAAAGAAAATGGATAGAGAGGTTTACTCGGCTGTTTGGTTAACCACTTAAAGATGCATCAGACAAATTTGGAGAAGAATGTTCATCTCTCATTGGGTTCTTTTTGCCTCTAGACCAAAGATTTTTAATGATCAAAATATTTAGTTGTTGTTCAATCAATGACCGAGATAAATAAATACTTCATTGATGTAAATAGAACACTTACAACATATATAATAGATAAGGGAAATGTTAGTGGCGGTGTAACCTATGAAAGAACTTACTCGACTCCAGCAAGAGAAGTGATCAACGACCTTGGGGGAAGCTACTCATCACTCTAGCAGGAGAGGTGATATAAAAAATAAAGATCATATGAAAGAAAGCAATCAACTCCAAAATGATAAAGTAAGCTAAGATAAAGCTCTTATAAGGAAAGTAAATAAAACTAATAGCAAGTGTGTTAAACTAAACTAATTAAGATTAAGTTCCCATGGGAAGAGTAACAAGTGTGTTACGTTGGGGGAGGCTCTCATTTCTCTTCAAATTCCTGCTATTTATAAACATAGATGGGCAGCATGTTCTTGGTCACAATCAGCCATGTATCTTGTTCCAAAGATTACCTCCAGTTGCTTCAAATTGTTACTTTCTTCTTCCATCACATGTGCTCATGTTCTCCCCTACTTCTGCAAAAAACTGCCATTCAGTTGTTGTACATAAAGAAAAACTTCCATTCAATCAGTTACTTCAAGTGTTCTCTTTATTTACCATGTATACCCATGTTATACATCTTTGTGATCATATAAAAAGCTTATCTTCTGTCATTTGTCCCCCTATAATTACCAAAAAAAAAAAAAAACCTCAATCAACTAATCAAAGTATTTTTACCAGCTATACCATGTCAGGTGATTATGGTACCGTTTCTTTTGTAGATCCACCCTTAATATCTAGCACTTCAAAACATAAACAATAGACTTGCAATGTTGAAAATTAAGGTATGCCAACAATATTTCTTGTGACGAGGGTGTGGATCTTTCTAAACAATCAGAAGGCAAACGAGAAGACATCACATTAATCGGGAACAAGTTTTTCCATGATAAACGAATCTTAGTTGTTTAATGGCTTTTTCAATTTCTCATCTTTTCCATCAGAAGTTGACTAGGGTGCCCACTTGCTTATCTGATAATGACAAAAACCACTTAAGGAGTCGGCTTCAAAGAACACATAAACAAAATTGTTTTTTATTTGTAATTTTATAATCAATATCAGAGACAGAGAGACATCGTTATGGGGAATCTCGACTTACATGGAACCATTGGAATCAACCCCTCTGCATATATATATATATATATATATATATATTAAGGATTGGTCCAGCCATTTCAGTCCAACCAATGGGTTGGTTGGGTTAATCTGACGACAACAACAAAAACAAAGCTTATCCCAACTACTTGGAGCCAGTTAACTCAAGCCATTTTCTGGCCTTCTTGTTGCCTTTTTATAACTCTTTCAATATGCATCATCTCACTATTAGGCAGGATAGATAGTGTGACAACAATGTCATAAAAAGATTAGATATTGTAAAAAACCGCTCTGGATTCTGTACACACTAAATCTGTGCATGATTCATGTTTAAAGACATGTAAACACTTCCGTCAGCATTGAAAAGTGATAAGCACATGCCCCAAAAAATGCAAGTCACTTTTCAGTGCTGATATGAATATTCTCAGCCCCCGACACGAATTTTGCACAGATTCTGTGCTCACAGAAGCCAAGCCAGTAAAAAACGGACTTATGAGCCATCCAATCAACCTACAGTAGTTTTTAAGAAATAAGGTCTCCAAGGTTTATCAAATCGGATGGTTGAATTAGGTTGGGAGTGATGATCTCTTTACGACTCTCGTTCATATTTTAAGAGGTCAAAAGGTCATTGTCCAGTGTCAGTCCCGTAATTACATGGATTCAAAACATGAACCCAAGTGTTTACATTAACGTCTTGTCATATATATACAAGTTAACCGTAGTTTCTAATCAATAATCTGGATCTTCCAACCAATGCAACCAATGCAGTCATGACTCGAGTCTTGACTGAATCTGCACATTAAATCAACAATCTTAACCATTCCTCCGAGAATCTGCAATAAAAAATGTGGAGGAAGCCAATACCTAGGGCTGTCAACGGTTGAATATGAGTCAGACATATGTATTCGTATTTGTTTATTTAATTGAATATCAGATCAAATTCCAATATTTTGCTTATATTTCCAATGACAATAAGGACGTAGGAATTGTTAAGATAGAAAACAATCAATGAGAAAATGGGTAACTAGTTAATGAAAGCTTTCTTTCATTCAAATTGAGAATGGCAGATGAGAAATTGATTAAGCTTATAGTATTCATATGTTGTATTCTACGAAACAAGTTCTACAATATTAAAATATAAAAATTAACTTTAACAGATACAAATATTTAATTGAATAATCAAATTAGCACGGATCAAATACAAATAATAATCAGATAGTTGACAGCCCTACAATTACCACTTTATTGGCATTGCCTCAAAGGGAAGAAACTAGGGGTATAATCCCTGAATCATATCCTTTGTGACACCCATCCTCTGTGCCGGTGGCACAGACCCACCACCCTGTGCCTTGGTATACATGTCACGTGGCACAGAGGATATGGCTTATCTAATCAGACTCATATCCTGTATGGGTCCCACCCCCTGTGTCTGTGGCTTGTGGTGCACCGTAAGGATGGCGTAGAGGATACTGTTCCCCTTTAATCCCTTTGTTACTGTTCCCCTTTAATCCTTTTGTCAGCCCCCTTGGCTTTTGTGTACACAAAATTTGTGCATAATATACATGCAGGGAGTTGAGAGTGCTTGTATTAGCACCTAAAAGTAATAAGTATACATCCCAAAAAATATAATTACTTTTTGGTGCTGATATAAGCACTGTCAAATCTTTGTACACGCATTGTGCACGGATTCTGTGCACACAGAAGCCAAACCGGTCGGCCAGTGTATGCAGTGTACGATTTTGTTCTCACATTCTGCATGAATCTCGTGAGAACCGTGAAAATGGCATTAGAGGGGCTGATGTATCAGTACTGAAAAGTGATTTACACTTTTTGGGGGACACTTATCACTTTTCGGCACTGATGTGTCCGTACCATGAAGCGGTTTTCACAGTTCTCAGAAGATTCGTTCTCACCTAATTTTTAGTGGGCTGTAATGGGTAAGGCTAAAAGAAAAACTCGTGGAGGAACAGTGATTATACGGTTAAAACGATAGACTCCTTGGGGAAACTGTCACGACTTCTTTTTGACCGTTCACGAGGTAACCCAAGGTTTAGAACGGCTGTTGCAGCACGTGTACGGTAGAGAAGATAGGTGATGTCTCGCGGCCGACCGTTCCACTTTCTCCTGCCGTGTCCAACATTAATTTACCACAGACCGGCAAGATGACGAGGCAGACGGCTTTTGGTCATAGTGAGGAGTAAACCAAAGCAAATTTCCTGGATTCCTTCTAACCTGCCTTAGTTATACCTGCACCAGATAAGATTATTAGCCGGAAAGACGGATCAACCAATGCAGGATTAGTTTTTCTTTGCAAAGGTATGTCTGTTTCAAAGACTGACGTTTTCCCAGCTAAGCTGAGTGTATTTAAAAACTTGCGCATTATAGTGTCTTCCAACTAAAACTGCATTAATTATCCTTAAATAAGATTTTATTTAGATATTAAGATATAGAAGAAGAAAAAGAAAAAGAAGTAATTGGGTCCCATGAGATTTGATGGTCTAACCATTTGATTCCATGGTTTTCATTTGTGTCTAAGTTCTTCTTCTTCTTCTTTTTTATTTTTTATTATAAATTAATCCGGATAGTTCGGAACTAGTATTTCTTGAATATAAAATCCCAAAAGTCAGAGATATATATATATACATCAAATAAAGAATAATATATCCACAATCCAAGTCCCTTCAATTTGTTTTTAATTGATTGTGATGAATGAGGTTATCTATCGCCTTGGATTTTATACGACAACCCTATCCTCCTCTAACCTATGCAGTGGGTCAACCAGACACACAGAAAATTTCACTTCTTGGGGGTGTGTGTAAATCATTTCTGATGCTGATGTGATCACCCCTTGACCTCAAAGGAAATTAGCATCCACATAGAAAATCCATCTCGGTTATCTATACACTCAGGATCCAGTTGGAATTTGGCAGCTCGTTTGAAGTGCCCCTAACGTCTCCTGCATGTGGATGGGACATATCATGTCAAAAAGTGATTTATACTTTTGGCGGTTGGATGCAAATTACTTTTTGATGTGATGTGTCCCTCTTGCATACGGGTGTAATGTTAGGACACTTTAAAGGGGCACACCACATCCTAGGGGCTCAACCGCTCAAGACATTATCATGTCCGCTTTCTTGTTAACATCTTGCCATGCATGATGAAAAAACAATTAAACACATGAATGACCTACTTCATGCATTTTTTTGGTTGCCACCTGTCACAATCCAAAATTGGTAAGTAAGACGTTAACAAGACTTTAAGGGAGCTGGATCCGGTTATCCATAATAGAAGGCTACTGGTTTCAAAGAGCGCGTAAGACCCAAAAAAAAAAAAAAGAGAAAAAGAAAAAGAAAAATAGTGCTTAAATTAAATGCCTTAAATCAATTTGATAAAGAAGCGTTAAGTAGTATAGTTTTGAGCTGACAATGCGTTAAATTAATATAGCGCGTCAGATGCACGTGAAAAACACGTGAGAGAGAGAGAGAGAGAGAGAGAGAGAGAGAGAGAGAGAGAGATGCAAGAAGGGTGAAGAATGTTGATTTACGCGCGGTTGGTCGTTGGTGGTTTTGGCTTTGTCTAGTTTGGTATTTTTATGTATGGAATCGTTGTTGTCGACGCAGGCAGGGGCGTTGAAGTAGATGGGCAGTGGGCTCTACATACATGTTATTTCGTGAAGATTTGAGAGAGAGTAGAGAGAGGGAAAAGAAGGAAAAACGTGTAAGAGGTGCCATCTCGCTAACGGCATGACTTTCCGGCGGCGGCGCCACCAGCGCCACCACCGCTTTCTGATTCCGGCCATCTCCACCGTCTCCGCTGCTTTACTCCTCCTCCTCGCTCTCCTTTCATTTCTCGCTCCTGCCCCCATCGATAACGTCCACCTCCGCCACCGCTACCGCTTTCACCACTCCTCGGTATTCCTCTGCTCGTTTTTCACCCTTCCCTTGCCCCCATTTTTACGCTTTTACCATCCTCTTTCTCTTCATTTTTTTCTTACTTGGTATGTTTGTTATCCAGTTCAACAGTGGCATCGATGTTCAAGAGGACGCGATCGCGAATGAAGTTTTCCGTGTTCCAGTTAGTGTTCTGCAACTCTCTTTTCTTAGAATGCAGTTCTGATTTGTTCGCTTTGATTGCTTCTTATTTTGGTTTTGCTTAATTTGATTTGCTTGTTTATTTATTTATTTTCATTATAGATCGGTGGAGGGAGTTCAGGCCATGATCTTTGGGTTTCGAGATTGTCGAAATTGTACTATGGATGCAGTAATGCCAGCAATAATTTTGAAGGTGCGCATCTGTTTTTTCCTTTTTTTTTAAATTTCTTAATATTTTTTTCTTCTTTTATGTTTCTGTTTGAATGGATGTGTAGAATTTCTATCTGATTTTTTGGAAGCCTGTAACGTAACGTAGATTCAGGAAGTGTGTGTGGATTTGAGTTTGTGTTGGATTGAAATCTATCGGCAGATTGATTTGGCATGTGCTATTTGGTTTTGAATGTGTTTTCTACTCTGGAAAGAACATTGAAGGGTTCTTCTAATAGAATGCGCAAATTCCAGTCGTCCTGTTTCACCTTTTCTTATGATTTTGTGCTAATTTTTCATTTTGTAACCGTTGTGGACTTCTGCTTTCTGTTTGTCTAAACTATCTTCAATTTAATCTTTTGGATGTGTAGTGACCTGTGTTTGTTTTCATGTTATAGTGGCTGAAGTTAACACGTACCCTAATCGTTACTTGATGATTGCGACCAGTGGAGGCCTAAATCAACAAAGGACAGGGGTAAGATTCTTGAGCCTTGTGTCTGGTTCATCATCTTGAGAGGTGGTTATGTATCTTGAAGGTTTGCATCTGATATGCTGGGCTGAAATACTTTTCATCGTCTTGATGATTTGTCTAAGTCTATTTTGTATTGAAAAAGCAAAATTGGACTGAGCATTATCTGTTCATCTGTTTCTTTTGGATTTTGATATGTAAAAGCTTAAAATTTTGAAATATTGGACAGTAGCACAGAAATCAATTAGATGATTCATAACTTCTCCTCAATTCTTGTTCTTGATAAGGAAATAAAATATAATAGCTTTCACATCTAAACCATTAGATATCACCTAAGAAGATCATTCCTTGGTGCTCATTTCTTGTTATATTTAGGTTTACTTTTGTGTATGTTGGCTTTATCATGTTTGTTGTGTTTCCTCTAGCATTTTGCAAATTGTTAAGCTACACCAGTCAAAATTCCTTTTCAATAGAAGATTCACATAGCCAATGCTTTTCCCCACTCTGTTCAGATTGACCTGAATGAATGATCCCATGTAATTAAGATTTTCATCAGTTGAGGAGATAGAAAGTATTCTTCTGTGATCCCGCCCTTCATCCAAAAAGTGGTTTTCTGAAATTCTTTTGGATGAAGTATTTGCACTGGGTTGGTTCATTTGCAACTTTATGGATTGCAAATTTATGAATTGCAAGAAGGTTGGTTTACCAAACGGTCCATTTATTGTGAGGTTTGAGATAGCACACCTGCGTTCAAGATTTTAAAGTATATTGAGAGGTAAGTTAATGATCATCGTTTAGTGACCTCAGCAATAATTTTATTTTACAGCAACCACATGTGTTTCAAATGAATTAATAGTGTGATGACATAAGTTTGGCAGTTTTGAATAAGTTCTTTGCTTAACAGTTTTAGATAGCACACCTGTGTTAATTGATTGTAGGTTAATCTCTCATCAGATTAAAATGCATGCTCGATATAATATTAACTGTAGAAAATTTTGAACTCTCTATTCCTGAATCTTAACAGTCGACACCCTTTCTTTGGATACAGACAGTTTACATACCTAGAATCTTTTTCTATTAAGTCTTCCATTACATTTTGATACTTAGAAATGATTATCACTGAGCTATGTCTGTTACAAGTCCAAATATGCCACTTTCAGTTTAATCGCTTCTATACTCAACTTTTTGTAATTATGAGGAACTTTGAGACAAATTTATCTCCAAATGTGCATAGACCTCTAGACGTTTTTCAGTTGACAAACCTAGCTTTAATGCTGAGATGTTTGGTCACCCTTAATTAGGGAAGCCATATCAGTCAGGTGCAGTCTGCACATTGAATTTGTATGAACTAGAATATAAAAGTTTTAGGCCCTTGACTCCATTCTCATTCGGTATTACTATGGAAGACAACTTTGGAATGTTTAAGTCTCAAGTAACTGGATAGAGTTATGGCTTGAGATTTATTGTGAATATTTCAAATCTCCTTTGATTGTGGGGGGAAATTCAAAGAATGCTTTAGTTTGGGATTTGGTTGCTTCAGAAGTCAATGGAAGCTTGCCATTTTTCTGGATTGGCACTTTTTGTATGGTCACACTTATTGGAGTCCAATGAGAATGTCGATTCAGTGGCAATCAGGAACATATATTGGCATTTCATATGCACCAGTGGCTCTTCTAAAAGCTCTTATTGTTCATTATTTGGGTTAAAAAAAACTCTGGCAAGGATGTATTGAGTCTCCAGAATCCTAATTGCTATGGCTTTACATGGTTTACTGATTTTGCCTACAGGTTATTAATTCATGCAGAATTGACATTTGTGCTGCTTGTGTTCCAAATGGTAACTTAAAATATTGAAACTGTTCAATGTATAACATGCCAGATCTTTGCAGTATATATTTTCTGTAGATCTGAAAGCAAACAAATAAAATGGTAATGAGAAAAGTACCATTTAAATTTATGGTATTTCAAATTATTAGAACAGTTCAATGTATGAAATGTCAAAGAGATGTTTTGAATACATGTTGGCTATAGAGATCTATAAGCGAACAAACAAATTGTAATGAGAAAAGTATCATATAAACACCTAAGTAGTGGGTACAATACCAGTAAATAATATAAAAAAAAGATTGGACACTGATCGAAATGGTAACTGAGATTGCTTTTTTACTGATGAAATATCAAATGTGAAAACCTAGACTAGTAGACTCTCCTAGGTAGGAAGTTTGGTTATAGAACTGGGGTTCCTGTACTAATCAATATCCATGAATCTTTACAACAACTACCAACAAGTGTAAGAAATAATTCACTAAATTCATGCGATGCCAATGCACTCCTTCAAGCGTTGTCCCAGCTGTTTTCAAATTCCAAATTTTCATTGATTTTGCATTTGAATCTTCTATTACAATTCACCCCTTGCCCCTTGAGGCAACTGTAGAAGAAAAGAAGGAAGAAGAAAAACAGAAACTAATTTTAGAAGAAAATTCTTAGGGTTTTCCAAAAGCAAAGTGGGCATCTTGTACTCTTTGGCCAGGACTTATCAAACTGATGGATGTACTTTTGTATGCCATTGAGAAATTACAAGAACATGTAATAAATGTCTTTTGCTTGAAGTTTGTAAGTTCTTTTCATGGGTTTTATGCCTGTCAGGCATTTTTTTGTCACCTTAACAAAAAAAGAACTGTCAACCTTGATGTTTTGGAAACTATCAGATGGTTTGTTATTTGTACTGCTTTACAGCTAGAAGGTGGGGGCTAAGTTGTTTATGTGACAGTGCTATCTTCCAGTGAGTAGCTCTGCAATAACTGGTGTTGCCATCAAGTATCAATTGAATCACCTTTCCTACATAGTGATTGTACCAATTTCATAACTATATATTTTGTCCCTGTTGAATTAAATCTTGAATGCAGATTATTTTGATCGCGTACTCAAACTTCTACGATTAATTGGTGATGCCAAACTTATTATAAGTCTTATGTTTGCAGATAACAGATGCTGTTGTTGCAGCCCGCATTTTGAATGCTACTCTTGTTGTTCCTAAGCTGGACCAGAAATCTTTCTGGAAGGATGCTAGGTTTGTATGAGCAATTTCTACTACTTTAGCATTTTGCAGTTTGCAGACTGTTACTTAGTCTAACTCCTAATATAAAGGGGGAAATATTTATTCCATTTATTTGTGATACAATGTTTTCTGCAGCAATTTTACTGAGATCTTTGATGTGGATTGGTTTATATCATTTCTCTCAAGTGATGTTAAAATCATAAAAGAGCTCCCAAGAAAGGGAGGAAAAGTTGTGACCCCATATACCATGCGTGTTCCCAGGAAGTGCACGCCAAAATGCTACCAAAATCGTGTACTACCTGTTCTTTTGAAAAGGCATGTAAGTGCCCAGTTCCCTAAAAGTTTATTTTATTTCTTAGGGAAGTTCTTGGAGGTTGGCTACAGTGCTTCATATAGTTTCAATTCATTGCACGCTTTGTATGTTGTGATTTTTTTTCCTGAAACAGGGGAAAATCAGAGTTATCAGAGTTTATTCTTTGGTCCTTTTAACCGTGTATTGGAATGGGATAATTTCAATTTAACTAGTCTGTCTGTAGGATTGTTTGTTGCAGTGTTGCATCAGCCATGGATGCAAGTAGTGGTTTGTTAAATACAGCTCAGGTCGAATCAACAAGTTAACAAGCCTTATCCTGACTACTTTTTTTTTTATGAATACTTATCCTGACTACTTTGGGTCTGCTACATGAATCATGTTCTGTCATTTCACTCTCTAATCTCTGAACAACTTTTTGGATTCATTTTAAAATGAGTTTGGCAAAAGAGGTTCTTGGAGAATCTAGAGGAAAAGTGCAATCATCTAAAGAAACTTGGTGGTGGAATGATGAAGTCCAAAAAACCATTAGAGATAAAAGATATTGTTA